>JTDE01001078.1:100593-116190 GCA_014338405.1 Paragonimus skrjabini miyazakii
ACAGCTGAGTTAACCCTGACCGAAAAACCCTTAACGCGAGATTATCGATTATCACTACTGAAAACAATTACTTGGCCAAAAGTGAGGGTCCGATGAACGTCCGTAGACGCGCTGTCGACTTGAGTAGCCTCTGTGGAGCTTGCAAGAACTGACGGTTTCTGCTGATAAGTCAGATTAATGAGGAAACGAAACATAGCATTGATCAACTGCGAATAAAGAGGCGATTCGGGATAGTCAGCAGAGACAGGACGTTTTCGGCTACAGACCAGTGACTGGACCCCCTCGGACGCTGTCTGATAACGTTGCAATTCAAGCGGCAAATTTTCCAAATGGGTGATAACGGTTTGAAGAAATTGCTAAATGTAGAAAAACAAATACTGATTGTAACAACAGCGTAACCAAAAGAAGGAAAACAAAACACGAGTGTTATCACCGTTACAGTCGAGACAGCAGACCGGATCCAAATAGCTATTAAGAACAATGAGTGGAGGCATTTTAGTTCAGGCTATCATGTACAAGATTTGGCAGAAAACAGACGAGGTCAGACAGCCTAGCTCAGCTGGCTCGAAGTTTCAATTAGACGCACTGCCTCTGAATATTCATTGTCTAGGTTATACTTGATGAATAATGGTGATTCTTCAACTTGCCAATTTTTACACGAAAACCGTAGACGATGTGATAAAAGGCATCAGAAATACAGGTTATCCATAAAACAGCAATTTTTCATTCTCGTACATTAACCCCGAGTTGGTGCAACTCGAAAAGAGTACTAGTATGATGCTTCTCTGTACAGTGGTTTTGTCTATCTGTTACCGCACTTTCCAAAGCACCAACATTGAAGGAAAAAGTGTCTGCAAATTCGTAGCCTTAGGGATCATTGGATAGGTTTTCCTTACGATGTTCAAGTGGTGAAACTATGTTTCAGTTTAAATAATACCGCAAGCCCCCCCGTCATTCGACCTAGGCATGCCTGTATTTATCCCTGGAAGTTAAAGGGCCATCCCTAAAGCGAAACCGCTTTTGTTAAACCGGTTCGTTAAGGTACGAACTGAAGTGAGAAACGATATGTTACAAAATCGAGGGCGAAGCTTAGTGATCCATATGTAAACATTTCACGAGCTTCCTGTGGTCGTTTAAATTTGTTTTCAGTCGTTTCTGCTATCTATCCGTCAGTGATCACTAGTGATTTCACAGCCCAAGCAATTTGATAGTTATCCTGAGTACATCCGAGAGATATACTAGTCAATTCAATCATTTATTAACCAGTCCGAGGAGCGAAAGAGTCACATGGACGGTCGTGTGAAAAGTGATGAAGGATAAGTGACAAATGTTCAACAAACATCATGTAAGTGATCGGTATCTAACAAAAAACGACAACTCTAGGTGAGAAGATTTTTAGCTAGCGCATGTAAGAAAAACTGTCGCGTCCAGAGTGGGGATAATGTATTTCGCACATAGACCTAAGTTGTACTGACAGAGAATCGTAGACTACCTTGTCCATTTCATGCTCAACCGTATACTGAGGTTAAATTGTGAATACAAGGAGATGCATAAACTAGGAGACAAGGTATGAACAAAAAATATAAGCAAATGTGAAGTGTACGTGGCAAACGCTGACCAAAACCATTGCCTACATGATCAGTAGGCCATAAAAAACGAACTTCGCGATGAACCTACTTTAACTATCCCCAAAGCAAATGCTATAAGGTTAATACCGATAGAATCACTCTACCTGATGGAATGAATATTCATACTCAACAGAATTCTCACATTAATTTATACTGTGTTTCGGCTCGAAGAAATTCGGTTACTCAAACCATCAGACAACCACTTCATAGTCCATAACATGATATTAACCGCACACCAAAGCCAACAACAAAAACGCTAGAGCCACGTATCGCGTAAAGCTGACAAACATTTTTTTGTTATCTCTGAGGCTTGCTCTACGTATTTTTCTCTCGCGGATTCACAATATTTTAGTAGTTGCTGCTCTTAGACCTGTGTATACGTCTCTTTTTGACCAAAACTACGATATCGGCCAGGGTAAAAAAGTTACGCGAACTACAGAAAAGTGATTCATCTAATCAATCTGGGTCATGTGTTGCTGGTCAACTAATGAGTCGCAGGGATTTTGCATAAGCAGAACACCTACACAGCCCGGTTGATAAATTCAACTACGTACACCAGCAGCTGTGTGGGTAAAAAGCGCAAAACCGATGTGAATGCAAAGAAGTGTTCTGAACATGGATAACCAGGCCAAATGGGTCGACCGCCCCGCTTTGGTGTTGAATGTTATGCCTTGTAGTAACAGTTGATGAGTAGTGGGAACGCCGCTCAAAACCCTGCTTAACAGATGCCGGTATTCCGGCAGACTACGATAGTATACAAACTATAATTAGTAAACTCATTGTAACACCACCACACGGCACAGTATCGAATTAAAAGAGTGCAAATAAGGTATTGGGTAAAAAGTTATAGAACTTGATTGGTCGTGTGCAAAACTGGATCAGAGTGCAGGAAAATGGTGAGCGAGTAGCCGATCAGGAGCAATAGGATGTCAACATCCCTCAAACAATCAAGGGCTACTGCTTTATCGTAGAGGACCAAAACACAGAGATGGTCTCAACAGTATTTGACACCCATTCGATAAAGACCACGACAACCAATGTTGTGTGCCTAACATTGATCCATACTATAGGCTCTCGAAATAATGTCAGTTTTACATGCCTACTCCTATCATTCAGTGATTACTATCAGGCAGGCCAATCTTAGTGTTGTTTCAATAAACGCTCCAAACGACAGTCACAAAGATTTTGAACGAGAAGTTCTCAAGCATTCTGAACTGACCGTCTAAAAAGACCAAAGGTGGCAAACATGCATACGTTCAGAAAAGAGAAGCAACCTAGAAAGACCAAGACGAGAAACTGCAGCGACATAGTTTACGGACTATATGTGTACAGTGTTAACGCAAAAGTTTATTTAGTAACGTAACAGAAACAGAGGAATAAACATAGTAAACTAATGGAAATACGTTTAAAAGATGTCATGTTCACATATAACACATCACACTACGTCACATGACATACAGGTAAGCAACCCAAACCAGGACAGAAAGAGCATTCAGCCTGACGTGTTAATAAGTAGTGAGTTGCCTCTGGATTAACAGTGTAAACGACAAATAAACATACATACAGCGATGTGTGTGAGGTGGCAGTGGTGGTGTGCAGCACACTTTCTAATAAATTAATAAATTATATTCGGTGATAAACGAGACGAACGAACCGACCTTCTTAGCGAAATGATCAGAATCAACGAGAGGAATGGAATGGAGCAAACGTGGCATGACATGCTTACCTGGCCAGTATCCAATTGGTCATAGTTGAGCTTCAAGCAGATAAGATGCGTCAGCAGGTTGAGAATACCTGATTGAAGCTCGATGCAATTGGATGACTGATAACCTTCCATAGTTTGAATAACAATATGCTCAAATCGCTTGAAGAACTGGGTCAATTCAGTCTGTGGGACAGAAAGGAAAAGATAACAGGCGGTAAAGTCACTCACGACACAGGCATTTCTTAAGGGTTGTATAACAGTAGACGTTATCCTATAATAAACCAGTACAGTTGTAAGGAAAGTTGCTTAAATGCTTAGCTCAGCACGACGAACGAAAAACCAGAGTGAGTGAGGTAACTGGAGACAAACACGAGCGTAAATCGGACAATGCGACGGCCAAGCCAAAAGCAAAAAATTTTACCAACGCAAAGGCGTATCTGAGTTGCATCAAAAGAGACATGAAACCAAGTAGTGATCGTTATTAAAGAGGGAGCATAAGCTACAAGACACAGAGTGCCGTGATAAATTGTGGTTACACTGTTCCAGTGGTCATTTGATAGATAAGTATACCACTTAAAGTTAAGATGGGTTAAAACCCGGGCGTCCAATCACTTGAAGGCGGGGAACGGCGAACACTGGACCGCAGAACCAGAGCCCGCGGTTATACAATCGGAAGCGCAATCATATATTATTTACAACTGCCTATTCAGCATAGAAGGTCAATTGCAAAATCTGAGACCAAGGTGGACCGAGGCAGGAAAGAGGAACTTAGCAGATGTGATTGGGTCAAGGTGATTACAACGACGAACAACTGGTCGCCGGCGTTAACTCGACCTATATACAATAAAAGCCGTGGGAGGCATTCAGAAAGAAAGACCACAATGTGTATGCTAACATCGTTATCCAAAACTGATAGACCGTAAGGATATCAATATAAGGAGACAGATCGTACGAATCAGAGCGAACTTTCTACCACATTACCAGGCCCTGCAAATGTGTAGTTGAGCAGTTCTGATCAGATGTGATATACAGAGATAATCGGGATATTTACATAAACGTCAGGTACACGTTTTGCTGTTGTAAATATACCAGTTCTGTTGTTTATTATGTGCACGACAACCACCAATTAGAAATTGGTCATCGCCATTTGACCATTTCTCATTACATTCAACCAGGAGATATTCAGCAGGTGAAGATTCCACCAACGGCTTAGCAACCACTCCGACGCACACAACCTACCGATTGGAATACCCTAACGTTGGACCAACCTCAACACACATAATCAGACAGGCTTCACAAAACGTGTGTCCACATCCCACATGGGCACACCAATATATTATGCTTGGCGTACGCGCTACGGTTAATCGGCCGCATAGCCAACACAGCGTGTGTGCACTCGTACTGCGCGAGCATCAGGAATGGCCGATTCTGGCTGAATATGATGGGAACTCATCATATCATCATCATCATCATCATCATCATCAAAGACAGCAATATATCAATAGTTCACACATATGCTTAATTGCCACACAACCACGAAGAAGAAACAAATCCTATATGGGAAGAGAGAAGAGAAGAAAAAAAAGAAAGGGAGGGGATGGAGATCCCATTAGTGAACATAGCTACGTCTGTATTTAAACATACAACATCAAGGTGCCTACACCTTGCAAACAAACAACCGAGTTGCAAGTGAAAGTAAAGCGTCATCAGCAAGACAGCTTCCTTACGGCTTTTAAAGTCCCGCGTTACTAAATGCACTCACTTCACAGACAACTCAGTCAAACAACGACAACATTCACGCCACTGAACTCGATTTACCGCCATCTCACCTAACGTCTCAAGCCACTGACTCTGTGAATCGCGAGGGCCTCGGCCTAGAAGACGAACCCGATTTACAGTGAAAGATTTCATTTCTGTAAGCCAGATCATCATCTGTCCACCTCGCAGCATCGGCGAACAGTGCTCGGTGTGGCAAACGATTAGCTGGCATTCTCAGTACACGACTTAACCATCTAAGTCTGCGCAAATTTAGTGACTGAACAGAAGAACTCGTTTGACAATCAGTGTCAAACACCCGCTTCCTAAGCTCCTCGTTGCTTACTCGTTGGTGCCACCCGATACGAACGATTAAACGCAAATATCGAGGGTCGAATACCTGAAGACGGTCCACGTCTTCTATCATGAGTGGCTATGTTTCGCTGCCGTAAAGTAATATAGTCCTCACTGTTGTTTGATATACGTGACCCTTAAGCTTCAGAGTGATGCCTCTCTGTCGTCATAGGTGCCTCAGATTATCGAACACCGCCCTAACCCTGGAGATACGCGATTCTATTCCATACCCTACATCTCCGTCGCCACCGCTGATGCAACTTCCCAGATATACAAACCGGTCAACAAATTCCATGATTTCGTTCTTTAGCATAAAATTTATGCAATCACAGTAATCTTGCAAAAACACTATACATTTTGAGGCTGCAAGGCGCATTCCGAAGTACTTAGCAGAAGGTAAACTAGCATTTAGCGTTTTTTGAACCGCTTGAGAGTTGTCAAACAGCGACACCTTGTTGTCAGCATAATCAAGATCAGCCATTCACCAGGTAAGAGGTCCACGCCGGCAAAATATGAGTGCCGCAGACAGTCCTTCATTACATTGACTATGACTAAATTGAATAAAAGTGGTGAGAGGGAACAGCCTTGACGTAAGCCGCTGCTGGTGCTTTGAAACTGTCAGACAGTTCACCGTAAACCCCAACCTGAGCAGAGGTATGGGAGTAAAGAGCCGACAGTATGTTCACATACTTAATCGGTACACCCTTGCGTTTAAGCGACCGCAATATTGTAGACCGAAACACCGAACCGAACGCACATTTATAGCCGAGAAATATGGCAATTGTTGGCCGGCGGTATACATGACGCTGCTCCAAAATTTGAAGAAGGGTAAGAATGTGATCAATACAACCCCACCCAAGGCGAAACCCTGCTTGGACTTCTCTAATATTCACTTCCAGAACTGCAGTGAGTGGAAGAAGTATAACAGGTGCCAGAACTCTAGGAATTACTGGGGTCAAACTAATTCCCCTATGGTTTTCGCAAGAGCCACGAGCTCCTTTCTTGAAAACAGGAACTATTATCGCGTGACTCCAGCTCGGAGGGATGGTCTCCGTCGTCCACACAAGTTGAAACAACTGAGTCAATGCCACTACTAACGCCTCACCATCCTCTTTAAAAAGTGCCCGCAAGAGATCATCTGGACCGGCAGCCCTATTACGATTGAGGGTCGGAAGGTAATTGCGAACCTCAGTCTCAGTGGGTGATTCCAAATCTACCGACCAGAGTAATCCACCACAAGTTTGTGGCGGCAACACAGCGGAAACAAGAGGCGAGCTAAATTAACGCTTGAATTGTTTCGCCCAACGCCCTAACCTTCTGGATTTGTTATAAATTAGTTTCATCTGCCTCGCTGATAGCTTCACTGACAGACGGTCGACTAGGACCAATGACACGGATCAGCTTATATAGTTTGCCTGACTGTCCCTGAAGCAAAACCGATTTCCATTTCCTTAACTTTTTCCACTAACCAAGCCTCGCGATCAGCCTTCGCATTACGTTTCAGTTTTCTACGGCTACATCTTCTAGACTTGTTATGTGAACTACGAGGAGGAACTGTCCGTCTTGTTTCTAACAACTCCAGGGATTTCTCCGAGATCCAATGTTTGTTTAGCCCATGTATCCCTGTACTGAATGCTATAGTAACTGCTTTCTGAATGGCCTGTGAGATTTGAGTTCAGCAGCTATTAGGATCTTCGAAGTGAGAACCATTAACCCAGCTTTCTAAGCTGGTTTGGTATTTATGCTTTACCGATCGTGAAGTCAATTCCTCAACAAAAGTAAGAATGGAACGACAACGCACTAATGCATGATCTGAATCTGTTGAGAAAAGTCTATTTCTCTGAAAATGATTAATTTTTTGAGATATTATCGAAAAATAAATTGCGATTTTGAATTTCACTTTTTCGCGACACAACGCGCCAAAACTCATTTTTGGCACACGTTTCCCCGGCGTCTGTGATTGGCCCATCCCACTTTTAATGCACTAACTCATGTGTGATCCTTCACGGCCGTACATAAAATATATATATGCAGACGCTGGTCTGCTATATGACCTTTGGTTTGAGAGCAACTGCAATCTCAGCTAAAGGTCACGGTCTTCTGTGTTATTCTGGGGTTTCTGGGTATTACAAAGCTCTGTGCTACGTTCCGTGTTCTGAGTATCATTGACCAGCGGGTCATAACAGAATCCAAGCAAGTGCTCCAATAAGAACGACCGTCTTGAATGGAGCCCCGCCGTATGTAACTAACGGTTATGTGCTCCATCTGAGAATAAGTGCGATTCGGAGAAGGAGGGCACCAAGTATACCAGTGATGTGCACGATGCTTAAAACTAATGCTGGCTAAAAATAGATTTAGTTTAGCGCATAGCTGCAACAATCGCCCGCAACTATTTGATCAGTGTGACGCTATCCGAAACCTGCCAGCTAAACGAGATTCGGCTTCATTAAGACGGACGATCTCAGCATTCATATCTCCGGCCAGAACGACTAGACCAAAGCCAAGTGTCGACCGAAGGAGAGTGGCCAGATCCGAGTAAAATGCGTCCTTGACGCCGACGTCACTTGTCAGTAAGATTTCTGAAAGTTTTGCGTCTAGTGCTGGTCCTAACAGAACCTGCCAAGCGGACGGCACAAAGTTGACTGTTAACAAGAGTCCAATCTACCATTGCGGCTTCGGCCGTCGTGCTAAGGACCATATCCACTCCAGCGTGACCTGTAACGGCGGCTGTGGATTCACCCAAAGTGTATAACCAGTATCGGATAAACAATGCGGGTGCTGTTAGTTCCATACGTTGACTAATGTCCTGGATTCTAGTTTCCGAGACACAGCAGACATCGATATGTAATGAGTCTAACGTTCGTGCAAGATCGGCCTGTTGACCTGTCTGTTTTAGAGTGCGAACATTGAAGGCACCTAAATTAATTCGCACTCCACGCCTAAGCAAAGAACGAGAGAGGCCTGAAGCTGAATAGCAAGAGACGGAACTTACCGGCTCAGTGTTACTACGGCTAGCTACATCTGTTGTGGGACCTGTGGAGTAACTATCAGAGATGGAGGTTGGGAGAGGTCTGACAACTAAATTTGATATGACAATGGGGTAGGTGTCAGCAGTAGTTTGTTTTCGTCTATCCATCCTGCTGTATGTGGCAGATGGAACGACCCGGTTTACACTGCGAGACAGCTGATGCAGTATGGAACTACTAGCGTTGTGATTATTCACGGTTGTAGGTGGGCTGAGATACTGTCAGGACACCCAGACCTAGACAGGAGGACGATTAGGGTTTTCAACCAAAGCCTTTGGCTCAAAAGCCTGTACCGCAAGGCTGCGGGTGGGTGGCAGTGAACCAGAACTGGTACATTTTTTAGAAAACGATGCCAACCTTCTTCCAACCCCCAACCTGGAGAACCAGGAGACTGATTTGTTAGACCTCTACATATTGGCTTGCCTAGTATGAGTGACTCAATTGGCGTGGTGGCCACACCGTCTAGTTTAGCTCAATAGATCATCGAGATGAGCAAGCCATCACACCATGCCAAAGTTAAGTCTCGTTGTGACATAGGGATGACAAAATAAACTTGAAGTCTGTGAGCGAGCAAGTGACATTGGTCAGTCTTTTACTCAAGTCATGTATTTACCGTGCACAAAACAAGCACTCTGAAACAAACAGACGATCCTCCCTTAGCTTCTTGAAGGGATCAATTGAAAACGGAAACCCTACCGTTAAGTTATGTCAGAAATCTACAGTGCTCACCTTGATGCTCGAAGCTTTGGATGTAAGAGGAAGCGGGATTCGCCACTGGCGCGCGAACCGAATCCAGGCGGTGATCGGGGTGCGCGATAACTGATCCAAGCCTAGCCAGGAAGCGATCATGCTGACCGAATGAGTAGGAGATAACAAAATATGCGCACGTTGTGTGTGCTGATCAAACAGTTTATCCAACGGACTGTGTGGCTCTTCCGAAGAAACAGAGAGAACAGAAAAGGGGATAGGGTAAGTTGCTGTGGTCGAAGTAGGAAAGCACTGAAAATTAAATAACTCAAAGCGAATTCTTCAAAAGTATGGGCTTTCAAAAACAGTTGACAACCTGTCATAAGAACAATAACACCCTTAATCCACCACAGTTAGCCTGTGTGAGGATATTACGAAGATCATCAACACATCTGTTGACGAAACCTTACCAGCCTGGGTGTGGCCTATATCACATAGATGGAACATACTCGGGATAAGTCAGAATTTTTGAACAAAATTATACCCATTCGTGGAGTATAGGAAAAGCGGTCTGAACAATGGATGCCAAACTAGTGTTTATGCTATAATTAACTCAGATGCCACGTACATTTTGGATATTCAACACATCATTGCACATGGGACTCAAACATTACGTGCATGTAATAACAGATAATACTTCTATTTTCTGATGTCGATTGTTACAATGATAAAATACACCTGCAAAGGAGGAGGATGGAAACTGCCTAAGTAAGCACAGACAAAAGCACAAACTTGAATGCGCTAAACGACAGGTACAAACGTGTAAATACAAAAAGTTCCCGATTCGATAATACCCCATAAACGGTAACAATACGGGGTTTCTCAGGTTACGTATTCTTACCGATGTCTTTCTTTCACTGGTCTTTCACTCAACCTTCAAAACTAGCAGAAATGATTAATTAGCTCGCTGAATATTAGGTAGATAGTTCAACTTAGAGCAAGTTATGAAAACTTCCGAAGTCGACTGTATTTAACTAAGACAGAGATACCATTTCCCTGTGCGGCATGAGTTTTACCCGCTGAGCTACGAAGCCACGACTATAGTTCAGAAATCATTCGTTTGTCTCACAGCTGAGTCTTACTTAAATTATGAAAAAAGCCACATTGCTTATTGGTGATCGATCGTCTTCAAAGATGACGGCAAACATCCATTCACTCTCATGCTCAACAAGAGCGTTCGAAGATTGGTAAACCTTTGCTTACTCGTCTTTTCTTTGTTACTACGACTGTCTGACACACCAGTTGACACCGCTATGTCTCATAAGACAGATGCAATTTCAGAATAATCTGTGGGTGGTCAGGAATTTGCACGAGATGAATTGGACACCACTCACAGTTGATCAACACCTTCGGATTCAGGTGGACAACTTAAACAGTACCGACAGTTACCTTCATTGCTGTTAGAGATAAATTACTTAATGACACTGAACAAGTTTGATGAATTCTGGTACTCCAATTTAACCGAGTAGCCATGATGTTAGGGTCACCAACTGGAGTTAACTGGATAATTCAGGTGTCCTCTGCAGAGGCGATCGGGAAGTCTGAGTATGACGCCTAAGCGAACATGACTCAAAGTTTACAGACGACGATTCGGTCCTGTTTAGTGTGAGGCCTGTGGCATAGTAGTCGACACGGATGCTTCATGAAAGTATGGTCAAAGTTCTAATCTCAACCGTCGCAAGGATAGGGATTAGGGACGAACTCTAAGAAAATCGGACATTCGGTCTAGTATTTAACTCCAAAAGTGATCTACAGGGAAATTCATTCGAATGTGAAAGCTGCGAGCAAACGCGGCTGGTCGGACTCGTGGTTGATCATGCACGTTAATGCATCCGGGTGTCATTATAAAACATTCCTGACCGACTTTACTATCTTGAAGAGACGTTCGTGTTTGGAAATTTTACTGATCCGAACAGGAAGGCTGACTATGACTTCTTCTTCCACATAAAACCACGTCGAACAGATCAAAACGGAACAGCCAGATGAAAAGCGGTGTCAACTATAAGTTGAAGGTCGCGTAACTGGTTAAATGGAAGCTTAAACATGAGAAACGAAAACATGAATATACACCTGAACCAAGTTAGGAGTTGTTTCAGTGTAGTCTTCTGAATGAGAAGAAGGAACAGAAAATGAGCACTCAAGAAAGAACACTTCGATCGCCTAACGGGTAATTGTGGCCGCCAGCATTTTGTAAAACACGAATGAAAATTATTCCCACATCATTCAAAGATCGGACATAACGTTAAAAACATCTACCATACGCAGAAATAACCTTACTCCGAACCTTGAGACACTGGCACCAGATAGGAACCTGTAAGAAAACATTATCGCCTGTTGCCATGTGGTTCAGATTTTGGGGACAGAGGTTCGGAGTGGAGTTTCAGAAAAAATTCCCCTCTGCAATAAAAACGATTGGGAAGTATCAGAACCCGTCATTTTCCACAGAGTGAAATTGGTTAAGTAGCACCAGCTTTTTGCCACACTTTGCCCCCTCCCCAGTTCTTCGTGGTAGGGCGGTCTTATTTTTTTCACAATCCAGGCAACTGGTAAGTAGTGGCGCTTTTATTGTCACTATTCTCTAGCAAATAGATCAGAAAGGTGCTTCGCTATTTCACTTCCACATTACCGTGGATCCGAACGCCAATCCCTTAAAGTAACTAGTGAAGCTGGGACGGGGCAGACTACTCAACCGGATGCCAGATAACAGTTGTTTGTGAGTTATAAGACGTAGCACATCGAGTAAAATTCGAAGGCGCAAACCACGAAAGGGTTTTGCACCCTATAAATTCATAATACATTACATTCATTTAGACATTCACAACGGTCTTGAGTCAAACCAGAATGAGGATCGGGCCGCTGCTAACCTCAGCAATAACATGGAAGAAAGAGACTTTACTACGAGGAATCAAAATGAATAAACACAAAGTCGAATGAAGGAACTAGACATGGAATGAGTGCAGGTTTGCCACTGACCGCGATACACTACCGTCTCGGATAGCGCTACCCACTAGCAATTTGAACGAACAAAAGGATGACAACCGGGCATTTTACTGAGCGGAGGAGACAGTAACTTCATACTTCGTGACTACATCGTTGCTTGACAACCACGCGATTTTGGCCAAGTGTTCACGATTCCAATACATAAGGTCTAGTGCGGCAAACGCCCGGCTAGCATGCATAGTAATGTGACGAAACCATCGCAGGCTATGGGAAGCGAACGTTTGATCAGGTGATCACGCAACCCAATCGTTTCGGAATACAGGCTGGTAAACGGCCGTGTTACTAACGTTACCAATATACTTGGCGTGAGCTCAATGATGGAAACAACAAAGCAAGTCTGCTGACAATTTCGTTTCGAACAGGCCACGTTTAAGCATAAGACAGTGAAACAGAACTCACATATACTTTACACACTCAGCCTTTTACGACAACCGGACGTCTTTTCGACGCCAGAGATGACGCAGTTTGGCAAGGCAACTCGTGCCTTCGCTACTCTCGTTGATATATCATCAGCAATATTAATACAGATTGACAAGGTGGTGCTACCCAAGTATGTGAAGATATCTACAGTCTCAAGTGGATTGACTGCAATGAAGAACGTAGGAGTGGGAATACTCCAGTTTTGAAGAGGCACTCTGCATTTTGAATGTGCGAAGCGCATAACATACAAACCAGCCCTGTCACTCACCTTGTTCATCATGATCTGCCTGTCTTCAGCAGATGGGCTAAGTAAGACAATATCATCCACATACCGCATATCGATCAACCTAACACCAGAAGGAAGCTCAAGACAAAACTCACTGGATACTTCAAGCGCACCTTTCAGAATGTCATTTATAACAAAACTTAACAACAAGGAGAAATCGGACACATTGACGAACGCTACTAGAAGTGGTGAACACCCGAGACAGTCAACCAAAAACCTTCACCCTCCTTGCAAAGTTAGGATACAGTGATCTCAACCGACTCATGTACTTCCTTAGCGAAGAAAACAGTTCTAGACAACGTTATGAGCAAAACGAATCGAAAGCAGCTTTTAACTCTGAAAAGACATCGGCCGTCGGCTGCCTGTAAGAAAACCGACGCTCCAACATCCGTCGCAAGGTCAAAGTGTGATCAACGCATTCTCGATATGACCGGAATCCAGCCTGTTCATCACGTATCTAACCTTCTCTGGAATTAATGTATTGACGTAATATAGGGCAATGAGTAACTCGGGCGCAAGAGACACTAGAATGATGGCTCTGTGACTGTCACATAGACTTCGGCCTCCTTTTTGAAAACCTGAATTACTGTCGATAAGCACTAATCGCGAGGTACCTCTTAAGTTCCTAAGTCGCTTCTGATATCAACCTCTCTCTACCATCTTGGAAGAGAGAAGAAAAAGAAGAGACCTGGTCCAGTAGCCTTGTTACAGTTCTATGACCTAAGCTCCACGACCACCTGCACGTTCGACGGATGGCAGTTAAGTACGCAATTACTCGGATCACGTCGTTTACACGATCTGAGGCCAGTTGAACTGTGCATCAAAACGTTAAGCAGGTCTGTCAATTTGGTGCGAATGGGTGGTAATAAGTTAGCCACTATTTTTGCATATGGTCTCACACAGACAAGACAGCCAGTAGATATATGGATCAGGAAAAACAGCTTTCCGTTATTCTCAGGAAAACGGCTCATATCGTCTCTTCCAACTGTTCAACTAAGTGGTGTTCACGGTCTTTGTGCAAGCCTTCAAGATTGCGTTTGAGTTCTCAACGGCCGTCATCACAACCAAATGGAACCGAACGGTACCTGTTCATAAGGTTAATGCAACTCTGTCGCAGTTACACAGCTCCTTCAGAGCATGCCTCATCATAGCAATTCTTACGACTGCTGAGATTTGTTCCTGATGTTCGCTAGGTTTTTTCAACTGAGGCAAACTGAACAATTTGATTATCAACGCTTTCTGGTACGCGACTTTTACACACTAAACGCTCGAATTCCAATGAATAATCTCGTACTAACGAGTGGATGATATCTAGAAAAAAAGGGCACGGACAAAGGCATAGTCCGATGGTAGGTAGTTATTCCAAAATGTCCAACTACCCTTAACGAAGTAGTTCCACCCGTACATGATAGCTATGTGATCGAGTCGTTTCGATCAGACAGATCCACATGTGGCGCAGTTTCTCTTCACGTGTTAAAATGCGGTACTCGAAGTACAAGTAGAAGTAACCCATAAGCTGAAGGTTTTGGAGCACAACAGGTTTCCGAGTTCAGATCTTTTCCTTCTTTCACATGTCAAATAGGGTGAACAGAAAATGACAACAGAGCTGGCAAAACTCCTCAGAAAGGTTTCGGAATCTGAAGATATAACATGGGAATGGTGCCCGTCAACCGTTACCTCCACTTTCAAAAGGACGGCCGAAGTCCACATGATAACCAAATAGGAATTGGTCAAGTCCCAAGCTGACGTGGTACGGTGTCGGTATGCGAAACACAGGAAAAGACAGACATGCGAGGAGAAACTGGCTTTCAATTCGATCAAGGGGGCATGAATCACACTTTACCCAGCGACGGATCTCAGAAAATCCGTAGTCTAGTAAGCGACCAGCGAGCGATCATCCTCTTTTCTAACATCAGGCCACCTTTGATTCAGTTCCTCGTAAAGTCCGTTCACATAAGGCATCAAAGGGTAATGTGTGAACTTAGTAGGATAATTGACTACTCATTATGTAAGCAGGATGAGAGTTTATTGACAACTGGCTGAAACATTTATCGTTTCTAATGGTGTCTGCCAGTGGTATCTGGCCTCTCGCTACCTGTTTAGTTTTGTCATAGACGCCGCATCAGTATGTGCGCATGGGAGAGTTAATGAGTTAAGTGCTGAGTGTCTTCGCAGCACTAAATTTGCTTAGACATGTAGGCCACTTTGAAAAAAGTGAACGATGGAGCTGGTTCGCAAGAAGTAGATTTCGCATTTACAAACTGAAATGCGCCGCTTTACCAGAGGCACGTTCCCACCCTCACGTTCTCTATCGTACACTACTCGCTTAAAACACCAGACCGTTTCACACATTTCGGTGTCATCATCCCATCAGATTGTAGCATTTCTGATTATATATAGGGGAGGTTAGCAAAAATACTTTCAAAACACCGTTTCATAGAGGCAGACGTATTTGCACCCCGGATACTCTGCAGACAAAACAGGAGTTGTTGATATGAACTTTACTAACAAATGGATACCTCGACAAATTCACTGAGCCCATATTGATGGCTCCAAAGAAGGATGTTTCCCTATTCTTGCCATTCAAGGATGATCACCTGGCCAACGACTTACAGCACAAATTAAAGTCTGCTCTGGCTCGAACGTAAGCGGCTGCGCAGTTGCGCTTATTTCAAA
>JTDE01001078.1:137931-157661 GCA_014338405.1 Paragonimus skrjabini miyazakii
ATACGTCTCTGTTTTAAAATCTTCTCACACGTCTACTCAGAATCAATTCTTCTAACTTTTACGAAATCTTTGTGACAAATACATTGTTGCCAAAGAAAGTGGAAAATATAGTACGAATGAAGTCAAACAGCTTGGACGACGTGTTTAACATGTTATTGATAAACCACGGCAAATCCTACGTGACCTCTGTTCCTTTGTTAGTGTGATTTCGATTACAACACTCCTGATGAAGGCCACCCGAGGTGGTTGAAACGTAGAGTATTACAACTTGCTCATAACGTTGTGTTATTCTCAATCCATTTATCAAAGTGGAAAATAATTTATAAATAATTCATATACAAGCGTGCAAGGATACGAACGATACGAAATACACATATGTCACAGATGGATCGGTTAGCTAAACTCTCGACAGACTTACTATCATGTATCGGTCGTCGGGAAGTAGGCTAGCACAAGGTAGCTCCAACAAACCGGCAACACATTCACGAAATAACCGCGAAGATCCGGGCGCGTGTACTCCCACAGACAGCTGTCTGCGCCGTTCCGTTGACGAATATGGGATCTTTCTGGCGGATTCTGCGTAGAGCAACCAGGCGCTAGCTGGCAAATCAAGCAATCCGGCTGGCCCAACATCTAACTCCACAGGCAATCCTGAGAGACATGGTGGAACACTTTGGGAACTCCAACAATCCAACAGGCCGTAGGACATGATGGGTAAATCTATAGGACGAAGAAGGTCGGAAGTGAGAATTTGCAAAGGCGATCAAGAGATGCACAAGAAGTACGAAGCCGGTTAGCATGTAGGTAGAACGGACTTACGGAAAATAGAAAATTCACACGGATACCAAAATAGTAGACGGCGTTCCAAACTACGCTCAACAAAGGAAGAGAGTAGATGATCGGAAACTGTGGGTAGAACTTCCATTAAAGTGCCGGTTAATGTAACAGAAGCAAGGTCACGTACGTCTGATTCGAGATCCGAAAGTAGACGCCAGGTCTCAATCCAGGCCAAATCAAAAAGTCGGGTGGGTCTAGTTAGATATGTAAATGGCTGTGTTGGACAGAAATGGGAATACGGGTTAATATAAATCAGTTCAAAATGCGTGGATTAGTGACTCTTGCTAGCCAAGGATTTCTACAGAAAATATGGAAACACACGGACGATTTAAAAGACAGTACAGACAATATGGACATCAGCCTGTAAAAGTCATACGTTCGTATGCGGATAACGTTGTAAATCACAAGTCACTCAAATTGGTTAGCAGTTTTCGCATTTTCATAAAAATTCCCACTAAAACAGTTCGGTAAGAAACACTTGATTCAGGTATTACTCTCTTAAGAAGTCATCGGCACATATACGCATCTGGGTTACAACCTGAGATGGTGGAGTGAGCATCATGGACAGTATTCCATTAAAATATCACAAACCTATACCAGCAGCACTGGGGTGAGAAATCCACAATCAATCGGAACTTGCCGATTTCGTGTAACGCACCAAAAACAATTTTAATGATGGATAAGTAGGTAATTATTTAGGTTATCATAAATGAAACGCACAACTACAGCCTTCACAAGTTTAACCAGGCTAACAACCACGAGTTGACAACGATGTCTTGCTAATGAGGTAAATGGAATAAGGGCCAACAGAACAATAATCGTGTCTCGAGTCCAGCTTTTCCTATCTAACCGATCGTCGGTCACATAAATACGAAAGTTGTTCAAAAAAGCGAGTGATTTGTGGCCAATAACATTCCATCAGTATGTAAAACAGGAACGGTTTTTAAAAATCCCAAAACGGCTCATAACCTGTATGACCGGCTTTGAGAGAAAAAATGGAAACATGACGGTGTCGATTTCGTATGCGGAAGATGAGCAAACAGTTTCAAACGATCGGTGCTCTTCAGCCAAGTGCACATTATAGAGGACAATGGATACCGTGATTCCACAGTGAGCGTTGTTGTTCATCTACAACCAGGAGTACATTACACGTCCTCTCCACTATCGAAGTCAGCCAACCGGAAAACGTTAACGCAAAGTTGGGGCATAAGTGAGCGGTGTTCAGTACACTACAGTTGAAGATAACTAAGGACGTATCTAACATGGAAGTCAGTAACGATACTGAGTGAATGCTTTGGGATTCAAAGAGAAACACAACGATCGAGTTATCAATGCTACACGTTCGGGTGACTAGCAGGCCACCAGGAATTATATGCAAGCAAAGACAAACACTTTGATACAGTGAATTTCCTTTATCCACTTCACCAATACGGCAAGAATAAATACGTTGCCAGATGTAAGCATTTCATCTGTCCTCATCAGTTGATTACACAAAACATCTAGTCACATAGGTTTAGCGCACGGAGAATAAACGATGAAACGAACGAACCTAACATGGATGCATATCGGGGTGGGGTAAACGGTTTCAGCGTCACGGAAACAATATGACTGCACTATCAACTTCTGCCAGACATTTGATTAACAACGCTTCGAAAAGCGCTAACATGCATGCCCAACTGATAATGACACAAACCTGCAGAATTCTGACTTTTATGTCGTCAATAAGGCCAGTAGTATGGAAAATTAAAGAAGTTATACAAAAGTAGACGTCAACTCATTGTGGCGACATCGGCTAGCTACTAAACTGAGGGATGTTGCTGTATACCAGAAGCCATCACACTTAACAGTTTGAAACCAACAACGATCGCAAACTCCACAGTCTGCCTATATACACTCATTGCGTTTAACCAGTGGAATGATCAGGTTTTTTCGCAAAAAGTGCTTACATTAATTCAACAGCTTCCTGCAACCGCTGGTGAAGTCACTGAATAACGCTCGTTGCAGAGATTATTTTACTGGCGTATCAGCCAAACAACTTCTAGCAAATGCTGAGATTTTACAAAATATGTGCCAACAAAATGTTCTTGATGTGAACTGACTAGGGAGGAGACAACCACACCTTCGAGGCGAATGGGCAACGCTTGTCAGGAAAACAGCAGGGTGTAGTAACTAACCACTCTTGGATTAGATAGCCTGTGGTAAGAACTATACAATGTAGGTCAACAAATCACAAAATCAGGCAAAATAAACTGATCAATCATACCAGAAATTCTGTATACAAGGTCCAGTTAATAACTTACAGTATATACTGGTCGAGACAGCTTGCACGATTCCAAGTAATTTAAAGTGATCCAATCGAGCTCTCTCACCAGGTGCAGAAACTCCAAACGTACTAGACGATAAGAATTTCGTGCTGCCGGAGTGAATTGACGGGCTAGGCAGTTCAGCAAATCGACCAACAGGTTTGTCGATCCGTTCGGAACTGAGCTCTCTGCAGGAGCACAACCAAGTACCGCGTTAGCACAACTACGCAGACCAGCCAGAGCCAGACGGTATGTCGTTCCGGAAGCCTAAGACAAAGTGAGCGCACAAACAATAAGAAAACGCCCGGAGTTCACGGTACACAAGAAGTCTTGTATAAGGAAACTAAGATGGCAGACGACGAGAAAGATATCCAGGTATACTAAGATAAATCAAGAAAAATCCCACAGGCGTTTAAGCAATGAACCCCTGGACCCAAACGGTCAATCTTATGAGAAAATAAGCCATTAGTTTATTCGAATCGCATCAATGGCATAAAAAATAAACCGGGTTCGCGATTTATTCAACATCGAAGCGAAGCTAATAGTGCTGGAGTAAGAGCATCAGCGAGCCCTCAAGCGTTCGTGTACAAGCGAGAATAGGCAAGAGATCGTGCGCAATACTCTTATAATGCACGCAATACTCCGATCCTTTAGTCATCTGTGAGGATCAAAGATAAGCTGGCAAGCTGTCATATGTTTGACAACGGGAGGTGGAGGCTCACACTGGGGTATGATGAACGAATCATTGGTGACCACAAACTCGAACGGATAAAAAATACAAGTTCCCAAGGTACAAAATAACAGTTTCTGCAAGTAATATTGTACGTAGACGAAAAGATGCTTTTAGGGTGGATAAACTAGTCGGATACCCTAAGAGAGCTGTCTGCAATGACAAGAATAAGAATGGGAGCTAACATAGTTCATACCGATCATCATATTATTCAAAATGGTCTGCGTGCATCCCGTGCGGGAACCAAATAGACCTGTAATATCCGTCTACTTGATTGAGACGGACAACGACTGTGCCCTTCAGTGCATCCTTTGTCACCATCATCTCTTTTCTGAAGTTTTCGCAACACCATCACCCTCTGTTATTAGTCACAGTTAAATCTGCACTTAGTCACATCAGCTAATTTGTGCTCAATGCACGATATATATATATATATATATATATATATATATATACTCAAAGGATCGTAGTCTTCCGGAGTGCCACCTAATCACCTTCAGCCCATATTATGTTCAAAATTATGGAAGAACAGATTATGTTACATCAAGACATGTGAGTATATTGTAAACAATAATGAGTATTCACCTCAGATGATAGTAGGGAATCAAGACAAGAAAAAAGTCGACGCATTGGTCGATCGGTAACATCATGCAGTTCGAGGAGACGTTGTTGGACGAGATAGGCAGCGATAAGTTGACCGATTAGCAAACATAGTTGACCACGAACTTGCGGATCGGTGCAAGTGGTGAGCAAATCGATGATCAAATCGACTGAAACACAGCGGGATAACATGGAGTTAGAAATCAAGGAGACCTACAGTCAAATAAAACTACGCGTGTGTGATAAGCCATGTATAGATTGCTGTAAAGAATATGATCATACTACTCACAGTTCTCGCAGATGTCAACGGCATAAGCCGTCGTCACATGGGAACATATAGGGACATAGCAGGCTGCGGAAGCTACACATGGTAAGCTTGTTACAGTATAAGCTAACATTATGAGCTACAGCTCAGACTACTGGGGTACACTAGGTCACAGGAGAGCCGAGTATTAGCGGGCAGCGCAAACTGAGACAAGACAGTCACTTCAGCTTTGTTATTATGACAGCATCTAACACATCTATGTGGTTCAGTATGTAAACGGTATCAAGTGACGACAGTAAAAAAATGAACTTTTAATTTAGCTGCGGAGTATTTTTAAAGACAACAAAATGTGGAGTGGATTGAACGCCCAGCCAACTTCGATGCAGAGCAAATAACAATACGCAGCCTTTCCGTTCCAGGTGTGATTACTACAGCGTGGCCTCAACAAGGCTTATGGTAGTACACGATTGTGCCCGCAACCAAACACTCACGTGGTGACGCTGTCATTCAAATCTTCTATGCCTTTGTTGGGCCGAACGATTGTTTGGTGGAAATCTCTTGGACAAAAAACGTTAAACAGAACATACAACATGAATCACCGGTGGGATCCATACAGTGATCGTTTCGAAATTCTGATGTCATTTCCGGCAGAAAGCTTATGTTAGGCACTTTGTCGCAGAATTACAAGCTCTGGACTTTTAAACCACAAAACGTTTGCGTCCATGTGATATACTGTGTCATATGTGAACTGGATAGTGCATTGTTCGTTTCCTCGGTGCTTTTCACTGAGGAGATCGACACAGTTAGTCTGCGTGATGGACAAAAGCAGAATCTAAAAAGGTTCGTCAGGCATGTGCCCTAAAGCCAAAGGCACAACAATTGGTTGCAGACCGAGGTAGAGCCACAACATCACTACAAAAACCGTTTCTCTGTAGCAAAATGGATACACAAAACCTAGAAAGGAGAAGACAGACCTACCACACGCTATCGTGACAATAAGACAACACTGAAACAGTTTCAAAACGGTTCAACGGAACATGCAAACTAACCGCCAGTTGGATAGTCGCCTTTTAAGGGGGCAACGTCAGTTGAGCAGCACAGGTCTAAGGGTAGCCGATCAACAAATCGGATCGGATGCATCTGTACCAATTGTATAAGACACGCGATAGCCAGAAGTTGGCTGCTCGTTCGAGGTTGAACCATGGGACGGGGTAGGTCTGATGAACTATAGTTGATCAAGCCAAACTGGACCGACAAATACGAGATAATCCAATCAGATGCGAGTAAGGAGACCGGATCTTTCGGGGCCAGATAACTCAACAGTTCGGTGAGGGTTAGCAAACGAACTGGGCAATGTTCTAGCCGTGTAGATGAGTGATCTGTTCGTGCTTCTCCGCCAGCGGACTCTAAGTATCAGAGGTAACAACAAAATGAAGCTCAAAACACAGCCTCAGGTATGTCAAGAAGATCGGAAAAGCAATTCTAAGGGAATACATGAAGATGGTACATTAGCATAAACGCGGTTGAAGCGTTAGTGTAGTGCGCATCCACTGCATAGATGGAGCAGTAATTAGCAGTACACGAGCGAGATAACGTGAATACAGAAGAGACTATAGGATGAGCTGATGCAGTTTAACACGCAATATGATGATTAACAGATAAACATCATTGAAAGATCAACCATATTTGTTCTGTGAGCTCACAGAACTCATTCATCGCACTACTTTTCGCTAATCTTGAGCTACATATTCAGTAGTGGTCCCATAATACTACATGAGAACCCAAGAGATACACGTACAGTAACCATATACTGGCAGAGTTTGCCTTAGTACCGTAAAGGTGCGATTCTTTGTAATAATAAATCAAACACAATTCTAACGCTTGCAGTACCAATCAACAACATGCTGTTGTCATGCTGAATGAACGATGTTTTCCAGCCTTAGTGAAATGTGACAGGTCTCTACTGTGCAGTTCAACTGGAAGAACGGATGATACCGCCGCTACGAATTCATTTACAGTTCAGAAGTTGAAGTGAAAATCGACATCATAGCTGAATAAGACGGATAGATGGTCATCGTACGTCGGCTTATGAGTGCCGTCGCAAAAAAAAACGCAAGTGTAACATTTCGTTGGAATTTGCCGTTTACTCGCCGCCTACTCCCCCTCTTAGAATATGACTAGTGACTGTGACTGATTACGTTCAGATGAAGGTCGCTTTGACTGTTATCTTAAATTTGGGCACTTTTACTCGTATCCGACCAATGACAACAGGAAACGCTCTTGTGGCGTACCGTTTCGGACGTATGTGACGTTTCATACAGACGATATATATATATATATATATATATATACGTATGTTTGCTAGTAAGCATTTTTTGATATCTATATATTTTCCACTGTATAAACATCACCGAGCTGTTGTACGGTCGTCATCAGTTTGACTTGACCTCGGAGTGTCAAATTCTAGCGGTACTCAGAAGACCTCTGAAATAAACACAAAGCAGGTTCTACACAAGGCCACGCCCTCGCATAAGAGCGGTTGGAAAAGATCAATGCAAAAAACAATAAGACAAATATGGTCATCAGGGAGAGAAGCTGAAGTATGTTACAGGAAACATCTCACTCACCGGACGGTGTTAGATTTAACACAATCACGCTGGGATCAGATGAAGTGTACGAGGAATTGGCAACAAAAAGGTCGACGGAATAATCTTCATTAGACTGACTACGTTGATGATCTACTTGTGGTTCCGTATGTGCTAAACGAGCCTTCACAGCGGACAGTTGTTGACAGACAAGTTGGTGTGCGGACGACAACTCAGGATCTGCGTCTAGTGAGGAGGCAAGGCTGAGCGAAGACACTGATCGATGCTCCAAACTGTCATCCGTCCCACCAGTCAGTCCAAACATCCGTGTCGATGGAGGATTCGCGTCGTGCAATCGAGCAATTAAAGCAGCTGAGGAAGACAGTGTATTCGTAGACTCGTTCCGTATGATTCGACCAAACCGTGGCAATTCGATCGGATCTATCGGAAACGAATAGTGAAAGTCAACGGATCAAATGTTAGTCTATCTCATATACCACAGACATGTGCGTATGTTTCGAACCAGATCGACCGTCGACTGTCCATAATTCAAGTAAGTTACATGTCAGAGGGATTGGATTGCAACCCGTAATATGAGTTATGCGGCAGTTGTACGGGTTCGAAATGAGCCAGCACAAAAGCAATAACGCATTGACTAGCAATTTCGCCTAAACTTGACAGGGAAGTGGTGGCAGTCGAGTTGAGCATTCTCACAAAAAAAAAACAGTGGAAAAATCAACAAGATGCTCAGTAGGAACAAAGATGAGAAACTCGGTTGTAGTCCGAAAACCCACATCAGTAGATTCGAAAAGCTCGTATCATTAGAGCGCGCACTTAGATCGCTCGTCTGGAAGAATACTATCTGTCAGTGATCGTTAATGGACAGAGGTGTTCGCAAGATCGATAAGTGCACTGGAGAAGACTATGGAAATTCACACGTAGTGAAACAACCGTCTATTTGCAACGTTAACTATTTTTTTTTTTTAAAAATGACACCGTTGTAAATAACCATCATATGCATGAACACAGGCATGACAATAACTACAACACACGTACTGCTGACCCTTCTTTAAAAAGTGGACATAAATGTGAAAAGCGTGTAGCATAAGGTCGTTGCTGTATCACGTAGCAATATATTCTATTTCCATCCGACTCTCAAAACAGGATTGTCCCTCTCTGGATATCATGCGAGCAGGATGCAACAGTAATACATACAGTATGATCCCAGTGTAAATGGGACATACGTGAGCTTAGATTTTTATAAATTCAGCCGCATCAAGCCAACGCAGGTGGAACATTAATTCCACATGTTAGTAAGGTACTGCTGCCTAACCAACATGTTCAATATCCTCTTAAACAGTGAAACACAGTTGGAAACGTGTGTCGGTTTGCACAACACTAAAAGGCAGGTAAGTAGGCAGTTTAATTGCAGGCAGGGTTGGGCAAAATTCTGGTCTAATCACCGATTTCACATAAACGCTGGTGTTTAAGATAAAGACATATAATACAGCTCCCAACTGAGATACGCTTGCAACTGTGTACACGGAAACTTTCTAGTGATCGCAAGTGCGTGTCGAAGAATGAGGTTCCCAAAAAACACTACGTTCATGCAATTGAACACTGTTGGCTTGTAACTCTATTGGAAGCTTCTAAAAGAGCAAGTAAGTGAGCACACAGTGGTCTGCACTGAAGATGTTTGTTTCTGATTGTCTGACAGGTTGTACAACATTACTCATATTATTCAAAGTAACTTTAGTCCTTGTATCGAAGATGGACTTGTTAAAACCCGATTTTATATCCACACTATGCTATCAACAATCTTATAGACACGTGATTCACATGTGAGGGGTTACGCAGTCGTCTTATGCTAAACACTTTGTGGACAATGTGGAAACTGGTTTGCACTGGTGAATGAAAACCAGTTCGTTCCCATTAACTGATGGAACACATAAATGGTAGTGAAGTAGACAGACCAGTCGTATCAAGCCTAAAGTTAATGACGTGCAAATCCATCTGAATACACGATAAAACGATCAACGGTAAACAAGGCGTGGGTAACTTCGTGTCGAATGTTTCAGTCAAGGCATGGGTGTTTTCGGTAATTGAGTTCCATTCTTTCTTTTTATTTTGGTTGCCGGTAAGAGATTGTTTCGTCTATCCATAGTTGTATGGCAGTTAAGCATCGATGTGAACAGCTGACACACATCTGTCTGTAATGAGGATGACGTGGAAAACAGGAAGAACCACGGCATCAATTCATTACAATGTCGAACTTCCAAGTTGCTCATAGGAAGCTGCTGAAGAGTTTAAATGACATTTCATCATCCCAAAAAAACCTCAGGAGGCAGACTTGACACTGACCATTACGCTCCGTGGACAGCAAAGATGCATACCTTTTGGATAACGGATAATTAATTCACATCAGTAAATACGAGAACAGTTGAACAAAAACGACGTGTAACCATTGAACCTACCGTCTGGATCGAGCGCTCCCGAAGCAACATTCACAGCGGGCCCTTCAAACCACAACGGCTCGGTTTGTCGTAGAACCCAATGCATTGACCGGGATAGCCACTGACGAGGATACAGCATCATCGAGTGACGAGCAGTGAGTAACTGTAAAAGGGCTTCAAGCGCAGCTGTGGACACGGAAATACTGCAAGATGCGCCATAATCCAAGCATGTAAAGAAAGCCAGCGACCACAGCTGGCAGTCTCGTGTTGACAAATCCACTGGCAAGTCGGCAACAGTTGCAGCATTTGAAGGGAACCCAGCAATATCCGTGCAGTTACCTTCTAAAATGAAAAGCGAACAGTGCACATTATGGATGGATAGAACCAATCAAAAGCGCTTGTTAGAAATCAAGAAACATAGTTTAAACAAAGGCAGGCTTAATCATACTCACGCTATTTCAATATGGTCTCCGAAGAGCTGACTGCAGCAAATAACTTGACAAGAACGAAATGAACTACGACAGCTGTGCATCATAAATACAATACTAGCAGTCAACATAGAACATTTTGAAATTGCGTAATACAATCCGAAGGCAAAGAATCCGCAAAGCAGCCGCAAAACGAAGTACATTAGCAGTAATGACGACACTAAGTACAGTTTGTCACAGTGTGATGCATACTGAGCAGCACGAATGGCATCAGAAAACAAAACCAAAACGGGGACTTAGACCTGCTACACTAAGTGTGACGGGTAGCCTTGTGTTATTAATATGCGACGCCACAATGGCGAGATAAAAGAGTATAGTTACGCTTAACGGTTTGCACTAGATCGAGTATTCAGCTGTTATGTGAAAAAAGCACCAGCTACCACGAGTTTGGAAGTGGGTCATACCTACAGCGGATACTGTCAGGTTGTCTAAACCCAATCAGAAGTTGCAGTAACCAACTTGCTTGCCAGATCAACATTGTCAGTGCAGCCAACATCAAAATCAGCAGAGAGATTGCACATGCATGGCTGTTAAATAGTGTGTACTGCGGAGCAGAAAGAATACATATGGGACAATACAATAACAGGTCGCAACTACAGGTCGCAAATACAAAACATGTACATCATACGCATCAGACATCCAGAGAGCGGATACGCATACGCTCACATTAAGCAATGTGTGGTCAAGACAACTGTAACCAGAGACGTTGTCTCAGTCAAATTCGGGCACATAGTGTCACCTCGTGAGTTTGGATCAGCATGGCTCTGTCAAAGATGAACAACTTCACATTCCGATCACGAAGTGGTAAACTGGACGAGCTAAGTAGGCCAACTTAGTGACCTGTTGTTATATGATGTTTGCGAACCGACGAAGATGTACTTCAGGCGGTTGGCTCATAAAGTTGAGATTGTCACGTCATAAGTGAATTTAACCACTGTAGAGAATACTTTGTCACTCGTTCAGATGACTTTCGATCTGTTCTGTGTGAGTAAACATCACTGCAACAGTAGCTGAACCGATAGGTAGAACAATTGAACGAATTGTGTTGGAGACAATGGAGGACTGCGTCTTTGGTGGTTTGAACAGAGGGTAACTGCGCGGCTGCATACGTACGAGATAGGACAGACATAGAATGATCACCGGCACAAGTATGAGATGTAGAAACAGCTTATTTTAATTTGGTTACTAACTCGTTCAGTCCGGAGTGATCACCACTTTTTTGGTGGCTTTAACTATAACCAACACTGGATAAAGTCAGCGCATTGTTACTCTCTACAAAGAACGACCCAGGAAGGGATCACAGAGCCGCAAACGTTTTTAGTTAGTAAAATGCGAAGATGCACGGTTACATGCCACTGGTTAAAAATTCTCGTGATAAAACCCGTCCGGACCCAGTATACCCGTGATTTTTTGCGCTGACCGTGTGCGAAACTGCTGCTCTAAGATCAGTGCGTATAGAATGAAAAATACTATGTTGGTTGAGGGCCCCTAATTGAACTTTGTGACTATCGGCCAACAACCGGAAACCACGACGAATTATAGTAGTGATTACACACCTTGGACTGCGAATCGTTCGAGAAAGGATTGCAAACTGCTTCTTTATTGTAAGGAAGCATGTGAACCAACAACCAAGAGAAAGCGAGTAAGGACGACTGGTAAATCATTCTGTGTCCACTTCTGGAATGGTGAAATCTAGTTAACTTTTTGCACATAAACGATATTTCTGGAATCAACAAAGTTATACTGGACTGTGTTACATTTTACAATCTTCCAGAACTGTACAGAAATATATGATACGGTTAGGATCATCGTAAGCTCCTTCTGCAAGTAGAGTGTGAATTTGCGGGTTCATAGTTTAGGCAGTCGTCACTTCAAGTGATGTACGCCAGGGTGACCGGTTCATCTCTAATTGGGTAACTATGGGATAAAGTATACGCGTTTTGACATTCCAGCGGTCTTGTTGATAAGCTGACTCACATAGAATATGCGGACAACATAGCTATACAAAGGCGGTTTGTCGAATTTGAGCAAGCTGAACAATCAAGAAAACCATGCCGAGAGCTTCGTGATTAACGCATCGCGGACTGGAAGCATCGTTAGTCCTGGCTAAGAATTGGTAGCCTCATGCATAGACCGAATCGATTACCAGCTATCCTAATGACTCTAATTTTCCCAGGCATATATTTCAGCATTTCCTCCACAATTTGCCCCGTGAGTTTCACGGAGAGATCCGTTGTTCGACTTACAACAACACTTATGTCTATGATATTAAGTTGGATGGTGACAAGTAATCCGAGGTCGGTGAGCCGAGATACGAGTTGTAAGGCGAGAAAAAAGACATGTATATTAAAACACCGCAGGTAAAGTAGGACTAAAATGTGGTTCACAATCAGAACAACTTGACTCAAGAGGAAAAAGATTGTAACAAATGAGAGGTGGAGACGACCGAGCGATTAGTGAGTTTTTATGCACGTGGATCAATTAACCAACTAACTTACCGGATGAGTGTGCAGATGTACTGGTCAACCGGGAGGACGACTTAGGCGAAATTCGAGTGCGTGAAACGGAAGTCAGAGTCTGTTTGGTTTCCATCCAGAGCCCATTACAATTCGATGTCAACGTTTGTTGCCACGCGATTGACAAATATCGGATAGTATTGAACAGGCCGGCACACCGAGAGATAGCCGGCCGATCCTGGGAGTTCAACTCCGCTAAGAAGACGAAATAAAAGTAAATATGCTTACTAAGTATCGTATACGACGAGTGACTGACGAGTGCGTCGGTTACCTCAAATCAGCCATGCTACTGTAAATACAAAAGATAAATCGCTGTTGAAAGTGGATCCGTGTCGTAAAGAAACACCATATGGCACCTTAATGACTACAACACGTGGTAAGCAGGATCGTGATAAATGTGACAATGAATCCATAATGACCGTTTTTAAAATGTATGGGAGAAGGACGAACATGCAACGCGGTGAATATTTTCACTTTCATTTTCTGTCTACTCTGGTGTTTCATTCAAACCTGTTCCCGTAGATTCGAACTCAAATTCCTTCGCGCATTCTGGTCAACGCATGAACCACATGAGACAGATACTACCAAAAACGTCACTCACCGACAGCATCTTGGAGCAAAATTCGCAGTAACGAGAAGGGATAGCGCGAATACTGACATGTGGATACCAGCAGTTGAGAAATCGATCGTCGAATAAGAGCCGTGTCTGACGATAAATGAATGAGTTGCCGTCGTAGGAACTGAATTTATGGCAGAAGAGGAAAAAACGGAAAATGGTGGGTATTAAGATGAAAATGGAAACAAACACACAAATCACCTGACAACGGTACTCAACGTTACATATTGCATGACAAAACTTTACTTGTAAAGCAGATATTATTACGACCCCACCTGATAGAGAAAACACAAGAACAACGCAAAGACCGGGAGCAGTATCTCTACTACAAACGAACGCAACGATATTGCAAAACTTCACGAAGATCAGAACGCAAATATCGGATTCCAACGCTCGCAACCTAGAGCCCCACAACAAGTAGGGAAAAAGACGGCCTTCAAACGAGCTTCATTTGCTGCTCAGCCCGAAGGCAAAACTGTGGCTCACAGCAACTGTATTTATAGGTTTTGGGTGGCCTTGAACTTAGGCACCGAATGGACCAATCAGGGGCGAACGCAACTTCTCAGGTGTTCCAGAATTCTGGCGGGCTTTCACATTCCCAGAAAATGAAGAATCCATTTTCCTTGGCCAGTAATGCGAGTTTTTGGGAAAAAGTGCCTTTTTCCAACAGATATAGACGGGAAGGAATGAAGCAACAAACCATAACCTTTTGTCGAATCAATACATACTTACACATAAGGTGAACCCCAATCACAGTTGACTGTAACTTCCACAAACAAATCGTCTTGTTAAGCAACTCTTACAAAAAGAAAGTAGGTCAAACTTTCGTCTTTGTTACAACCACCAACATAGCACGCCCATGCCCAGTCAGGAACCTAATTCCGCTCGACACACTTGCAAGGCGACCGTGTTGCCTATGAAGTCATCAACTTCGGGCGTGATCTTTCAGCCAAATTCACTTGTAAGTAGTGCTCTGGCCGCAAAAGACGTTTAGCCAGCGGAGCGGGAAAATCAGCGACGTAATAACTAGAAACAGAAACCTGATTGATCGCAAAGTCATATTCCCGTAGACACAATGTTTCTCGGGCCTCGCGTATTGCTGATCCGTCCTAGAGGTTTGTGGTTCGTCTTCACGTGGAACCGTTAACCTAACAAGTACGGCGTCCCCTTGTCCAGCGACTAGATGACTGTCAAACACTCCTCCTCAATGCTAGAGTATTTCTGCCCCGCCGGTGTCAGGACTCTGCCGGTATATTACATTAATCCTTGTTTCTGCTTGAGCTCTGCCCGAATGCCGAAGCCACTGACACCTACTACTATGAGGAACTTTCCATTTTGTAGTCGGAAGAATCAACGTCAATTTGTTTATTTACTGTGGCGCTCGTACGAACGCCCGCTGAGTGTCGTCGATCCATTCAAATGTCTTGTGCTTTTGAAGGAGTTCGTATGGTGGTAACGTAATAGAATGAAAATCACTCAAGAGCTGCAGTACTCTGCTCGACCCAGAAACTATTTCAGCGTACGCTTAGAATCTGAAGCCAAGGCTTTTCTAATTGTCATTAATTTCAATGGCAGAGGCCTGATTTCACTTTGGCCGACCTTGCTTCTTAGTGGCACCCCCGATGTCCCTCTGAGACGTAATTTATCGGCATTGGTTTGAGATGAGATACAAGTCTAAACACCAGAAAGATAGGGAGCTGAAAACGACTACTGAAAGCGTGTATATGCATTTTGTGGGACGTGTCACCAAAGATGTCACTTCACCATTGCCGAGGATGTGGACCACGTCAGCCAATCAGGAGAGCGTTTGTATTCATGGTTGCATATTTGCACGAACCTTGTAATGTACATTTAGCAACAAACAACTCCCAAGGCCTGGAGCCTTTTGCCATCAAAACACTACTACGTACATACGAGTTGTTTGTTTAGTGAAGACACAATCCTTAACAAAGATCAGAAAGTGTCATTGAATGTTAAAGCAGCGGAGAGATTAGCAGTATATAAAGGACACGAATGTTATCATTTCAAACTCAATGCAAGTATGAGAAAAGGACGAAAACCACAAAGTTTCAGAAAAAAATTAAACCTGCAGCTGAAGGATGAAGCAATAAAGAATGAGGCTCGCTCCAACGCGTACCACACTATCTCCTCTTATTTGTGTATCCTGATTGTCGTAGCAAGTTCTTTTCCGAAATGGCAGGGGGGGGGGGTTCTCCTCTCCACTACCATTAGCTGTACGATATGTTAATAATGATTCAATCGTCCGCATCCGGTGACGCGAATAATTTGTGGTGATGCGATGTACTCCTTCTCAGTTTTTCTCCAGAGCGTGCGGACCGTTTATTCATTTGTCCTCACTTCCCTATAGTCATTCAAGTATCAAAACGAGGTTGCCACACACTTGCCAGCGGAATTTTCTGAATGTCCCACTTTCTACCAGAAACCTTTGGAGTGGCGATTGGCTTCCCCTTTGTAACTGGGGGTAGCAGGTGGTCATTGCCATATAGTACCACCACAAAATAAACATACCGGATGATAAGTCAATGTGAGAGGAAACGCGCGCCAAATCTATTTCGTAAAACGAGAGAGTCAAAAATGAAAGTACGCTATAGAACCAGAATGTCCAACAACGACAACAAATAACAGACTGAACGAATACATCAAAAAACAAACCTACATGATCGTGAGGATACTCACCTCTCTCAGCTCACTTTCAGTGGCATAGTGGAACAAATGAGAGGCGATTGTGGCGAAATGATCTGACAGGGCTTCAAATATCGGCTCCTCAGTACGTTCGCACACAGTAATCAACACAGGCAGTAGTTCGGTCATATAGAATCTGGAAGTACATCATAGAAAGGGAAAGAGAACAAAACCATAGTGGAATTGACCAAAGCTAACAGATTCGGCTGGCGGTTAAGTCCTTGTGACCATAATTGGATGAGACAAACAGAAACCAGTAAACTCGGAAGCCCGAAAGTCGATTTACGACCATGACGAAAAGCCCAACCTACTTTGAATACCCCCGCAGTCAAGAGTTGCGCAACGTGGTGTTGCTTCCCTAGCTGTATAACTCGAATATCAGCACGGAAGTAAGCACCGATGGACTTGTGCTGAAAAAATAATAGCTTAAAATAGCGAGAGTTTCTAGCTTCTGTAAGACAGTATCTACATTACACAGCACAAATCGATAATCCATGACTCGTCCACAAAGACTAGTCGGCCAGCCGTCCCAACACAATATGTCGTACACATGAACCCGGACAGGTTCGAAAAAAATAATTATGGCATCAATTTAAGTATGAACCATTTCGCCGATTATTATCTAAGTTAGTGGTCACGTAAATCAACGCGGTAAAATGAACTAAATCAACCAGCCCCGCAAGTATTCTTCTCAACAGATGACACACAGGTTCAAACATGAAGTACGCAGTGCACAACCAGTGACTGTCGGTCTTGACATATCCGATATAAAATGGAACGATCACAGTAAAGAATAATGTGTACGTAAGTACATCGGCAGGACTGCTTGATTCTGGAGCGCCCACCACATGAGAACGTACATACATAAAACGTGGTATGGCTTGATAACCTGATGAGAAAATACTAATGCACTCGATACCGAATAACTTCCTGTATCTCTGCTTTATGCAAACTTTGTGGTTCACGCGACAGAATAGTATCGAAGTTCGGTAATAATTTTATGTATAAACAACTAACATAAAAAGCGGGATATATGAAAGGCATCATCATCATAACAGTCATGAGCCTGACCAAAAGGTACTGTGGCTCGGGCCGCCACTCACCTCAACAGTGACGTGGAATATCCCAGAAGAAAACATTAATAAGAAGGTTGAAAATTATTAAAACAAGACTAGGCGGATGAACTAGAAACGGTATGGATACAGGTACACCATTGACTGCGACATACCACCATCTCGGATAGCGTCTCTAACCAGCGATGTGAGTGATCACGATGACCCCATCCAGGCAAACGACACCTACCCACTTTGCTCAATGAAGCAGTCAAGGTCTTCATATTTCGTGACTACGTTGTTGCTTGACCACCACGCGGTTTTATCCAATTGTTGGTGGCCTCAGTATATAATGCCCGGCACGGTAAACGATCAGATGACATACGGAGTACGTGACCCAACCATCGCAGGCTGTGTACCGTGATTAGTTGACCGATTGATCGCGCAGCCCGAGCGTTCCGAAATACGCGCCAGTGAACGGCCACATTGCTCACGCCATCAGTCCACTTAATATGGGCCACTTGGCGGAGACAACGATGGTCAAACACGGGAAGCTTGTTGATATCTTCCTTGTGAACAGGCCACGTTTCCGAACCATAAAGCAAAATGGAATGCACACAGGCATTATATACCCTTCCGTTCAGCGACAACCCGACGTCTTTTCGACGCCACAGACGACGCAGTTTGGCAAAGGCAACTCGTGCTTTTGCAATCCTCGCTGATATCTCACCAGCAATATTACAGGCTGACGAGATAGTGCTACCCAAGTATGTGAAACTGTCCACAGTCTCAAGCGGATTACCTAAATGAAGAAAGTAGGAGTTGCAGTGCCTCAGTCTTGAAGCAACACTTTGTACTTTGAAGGTGCAACTCGCATTCCATACAAACCAGCTCGGTAGCTCAACCTGTCCAGCATGGTCTGCATGTTTTCGGCAGAGGGGCTAAATAAGACAATGTCGTCCGCGTACTCCAGATCGGTCAATCTAGCGCCAGGGAGAAGCTCAACACCAAACCTACTGGACTCCTGAATCGCACCCTCCTGAATGTCGTATATGACACATTTGAACAAGAAGGGGGAAATCGGACACCCCTGACGAACACCACTAGAAGTGATGAACGCCCGAGACAGTTGTCCATAAACTCTCACTCCGCTTGCAGAGTGAGCATACAGTGATCTCAGTAGATTCACGTATTTCCTTGGTACTCCCTTGAGGAGAAGGCAGCTCCAGAGAACGTTACGAGCAACTGAATCGAAGGCAGCCTTCAGGTTCAAAAAGACCACGACTGTCGGCTGTCTGTAACAGTGACGATGTTCCAAAATCCATCGCAATGTAAAAATATGATCAACACACCCTCGACCGGATCGGAATCCTGCCTGTTCACCACGTATCTGAGGCCAGTGAGTAACTTGGACGCAACAGACACTAGACCGATGCCTCTGTGGTTGTCAAATTGACTTCAGGCCCCTTTTTGAAAACGGGAATGACTGTTGATAGGCACCAATCCCAGATAGTCTGGAGAAGTTTTGTCAGTTCTGATATCAACCTCTCCCCATCATCCGTGAAAACAGAATACGGGAGGAGGTCTGGAACAGGAGCCTTATTACGCTTTAATTATTTAAGCTCCAAGACCACTTCCGCTTCCGACAGAGGACCGTCCGGAACGCAATAACTGACCATTCGGGTCCCGTTGTCCACATGATCTGGTTGAGGCCACCTGAAATGTTCTTCAAAATGTTCAGCCCACCTGTCAAGTCGGCGCGATTGACTGGTAACAAGTGAACCATCTTTTTCACATATGGCCTCACTTACACCGACTCGGCGACCAGTACAACCACAGATCAGGGAGAAAAGACTCCTGCTATTCCCAGATAAAAAGGCTCTTTCCATCTCTTTCGACTGTTCTACCAAGTAGTGTTCACGGTCTTTGCACAAACTTTTAGTCAGCTTGCGTTTAAGTTCTCGACGGTCATCATCATATTTGGAACCAGATGGGATCGATCGACGCTCGTTCATGAGGTTTATCGACGTGATGGAAATTCAGTTCTGTCGAAACTGGACGGCTCCTTCGGAACATACCTCTTCATAGCACGCATTCACAGCTTCGGTTATTTATTCCCAGTGTTCGTTAGGATCACTCAGCTGATTCGAACTGGAGAACTTCTTCGGCAACGCCTCCTAGTAAGCGCTCTTCATACTCTCATCGCTCGAGTGCCAGTTAAGCACCTTGCAGTTACGAGCGTAGGTCCTCTGGGCAAATGAGAAAACGAGACGGACACGCACAATGGCATGGTCCGAGTCCAGGTGGTTGCTCCGAAAGGCACGACAGTCCTTAACAGAGTGGTGCCAACTGTAACTGACTGCTATATGATCCAACTGTGTCCACGGCTGAGAAGCACACGGAGGTCTCCATGTAACTGTAGTGGAACTCAACCGTGATAGCTTGAGTACCCACTAACAAATAAAAATATCTCAACGACAGTCAATGAGAAGGTTAAATCAAATAGTTTGGATCTTTATTGGTGGGATTGGTGTACAAGCTTAATTCAGTGGCGCTCGTCCGGACCGTGTCCTGTTCAGTTG
>JTDE01001078.1:167416-179074 GCA_014338405.1 Paragonimus skrjabini miyazakii
TGCGACAGAGTTGCATTAACCTTATGAACAGGTACCGTTCGATTCCATTTGGTTATGATGACGGCCTCAGGGAACACCGGCAAACTCTTTAAGCTGATCCGTGCTACTGGTCCCAGGCGACCGTGTGTCAGTGAAGCTATCAGCCAGGCAGATGGCACACTTGTTTATAGTAAGTCAGGAAGGTTAGAGCGTTGAGAGGAACACTTTGAGGGTCAGTTTAGCTGGCCTCCTGTTCATACCGTGTTGCCGCCACAAACTTGCGATGGATCACCCTGGTCGGTAGATTTGGAACCATTCACTGAAACTGAGATTCGCAATTGCATCTCGGCTCTCAATCGTAATAAGGTTGCTGGTCCAGATGATCTCGTTCCGGCACTTTTTAAAGAGGGTGGTGAGACGTTAGCTGAGGCCTTGACTCAGTTGTTTTAAGTTGTGTGGACGACGTAGACCATCCCTCCGAGCAGGGGGTCACGCGATTATAGTTCCTATGTTCGAGAAAGGAGCTTGGGGCTCTTGCGAAATTCATAGGGGAATTAGTTTGATCTCAATCGTGACTAGGGTTCTGGCATCCATTATACCTCGTCCACTTACTGCAGTTCGGGAGTTAAACATTAGGGAAGACCGGGCAGGGTTTCACCTTGGACGGGGATGTATTGACCACATTCTTACCCCTCGTCAAATTTTGGAGCAGCGTCATGTAGACCGTCGGCCAACAATTGTCATGTTTCTTGACTATAAAGGTGTGTTCGGTTCGGTGTTTCGGTCTACAATATTGCGGTCGCTTAAACGCAAGGGTGTACCGACTGTGTGTGAACATACCGTCGGCGTTTTATTCACATACTTCTGCTCATTTTAGGGTTTACGGCAAACTATCTGACAGTGTCGTCATCAGTAGTGACGTGTATGAAGGCTGTCCTGTTTTACCATTGAGGCAGAAAACTAATCTCATCTCACGCCTTGTTGGCACAGTCATGAAAATCTGTTCAAGTGACACTTCAGGGAAAGGAAGACAGTTCATACTTAACATACTGGTTGCAAACGGCCATCCAGAACAGAGTATTCACAAGTAAATGTTGAGCAGTACAAAACGAGGCAAACCACATACTGCGAGCAAGAAGTCTGTCTATATATAACTACCCTTTAAGAATGATAGCGCCTCTAAATATACAAACAACAAACTCGGCGTAGGTCTAAGCAACACCTATTTTGCAGTCAAACTACGCGCTCAGTTTAATTTCATACTAATTCTGCGCACTCAGTTGAAAGGTACAATGTCTGTTAATACTGTCTCATATTATGTGAATCATTTCCCTTGTTTCTGCGACACGAGCTACATAGGCCACAGGATATAGCAATTATCTGAACGCCCTCGGGGGCATCAGCCGGTATAGCTAACTCGTGGTTTGGTAAAGCCTTGCTCGTCTTTGATCATTGCGCAATTAATGGAGTCCAACTATTCAATCAATGCCGCAGACTCCTTCCGTCATATCTATGGAGTTCGTCGGGTACAATCAAAGCACGTCAAAGGTTGCTTATTGGCAATCGCGAAAGCTATCGCAGTTCGCCTACTCACCCTCCCACTATGTTACAAACACATTTCGACAAAACGCTGAAACTCCCATGCCCTTGTGCCAATGTCCGAACTGGACAGATTACGTAGTTATTATCACTATCTTAACAGACATTCTTATTTTGCATCTCAAAAAGACCTGATTCTACTGATGTTGACAGTGAACCCCCGATCCATTATTGTGCATTTTTTTCGCACGTGACTAATCGATACAAACATGCTGTATTAGGCTTGATGATGAAATACCGAAAGCAGGTTTGTTTGCTACACGTTTTTCCTACACAAACTAAATTCGAATGGGTAGATAGCACATCACACGTTCACGGTTACGATCAGTTAAAATGAGGTGGTCGAAACAGGACGTAATCTAATAGGAAAAAGAACTCACCGGCGTTTGGAAATTCGGATACGATCAACAAGACTGGCGAATTTGGACAGACTCGCAGCGACAGTTCTGGAGCTTTGATTGCGTTTAAGTTCAACGAACAACTCCAAAATTATTTGATGTGTCATACTGACACGAAGAAGCTGCACAGGAAGGAGGAAGCATGACGTGCAGGCTCACGTAAGAAATAGAAAGGTTGCGCAGATGGAAAACCGAAAAAGAAGTACACATGCTATTACACACAGAGGTATGCTTCGGTCAACAGAGCTCCACACCCATTACGAGAGGAGCAAACTCAATGAAAGAAAACTAGCCGGGATAAACTGAATATTAGCATAGGACGAAGCCTCCATAAGGTGGCAATGGTATGAGATAAAACTCGTTAATCACAGATATCGTGCGTACGGGACAGTATAAATGAAAGCTTGCAAACCGACAGAAACGAACATCACATGCGTTTGGTCAGAAACATATGGAATAAGTGGTCGCATAGATGCGCGCATGGAGAAGTGGTATCCAGTGAGTTCAGCGGTAAACCAATGGACAAACGTTTAGAAAAACACATCAGACATGACTGCTGCTCTATGAGCTAACAATCTTGAGGATGCAAGGACATGTTGACAAGGCCGCCAGATCTTTTTTCTTTCGAATCTGGGACTGAGAGGAGAGTGCCTCTAAAACGCATCATCATCATTCATACACAAAACCAAAAATCAACGGATTTTTCCTAGAAGGAACTGGTGACCATGATGAACTGGGAAATACATTGCACTTTAAAGCAGAACAAAACGTATTCAAATGGATTCCAACTAACGACAGTTTATGCGCCACCAGATTGAGTACTTCCGTTTAAGTATATAGGCAAAAGCCAAAATGATGCGTACGTTACGATAGACAGCAGTGCAGACGGTGCCAAAACTAAGTACTATGATGTGTCCTGTGATCTTATGAAGCAGGTTAAACGTTTAAATATCTGGTGATTGTAAAAAATGTGAACTCAGAGCGGTCTTGTGCAGGAAGAGAAGCGAGCGGATAGGATGTTTGATGTCTGGGCGCGACCACCTGGCAGTTATGATTAGCTACTGCGGACGTGTGCAGTTTGCGAGCACTATAAATTGAATTTCGTATTTCAGTACACGAGACGTAGTCGCAACGTATGAAGATTGCTCATTACAGCCTAACCATGCATATAAACGGATCATATCGCTGCCAGTTAAGAGTAACATCATTCCGACAAACACTGCTGTTCATTTCGGAGTAACCACCTAGATACAGATAGTGGGGTTGTATGTGCCCGTTCTAGTTTGTCGTTTTCTCAGACAGCGTCTGTCCAGAAATGCATAATGCATGAAACAACACAGATGATCCAGATGATCAGGGTCCAAAAGTGACGTGATCAAAACAAGCAATGCGTTGAACATACAACGGTTACGTCAGTCTATCCGAAGGCTTCTGTTCTAAAGGAGCAAGGCAAACGAAGTAGAAACTGATTTCTGCCGGACTTGTAAACCCTGTGAATAAACACTGATTGTGTTTCTCGACTAAGAACACCATAATGACCATCCCGAACTGAAACACTAGCTTGCAAAAAATCAGTATGAGGACAGTGAGAACTAGGAGATCAAGCAGACACAACAGATGGAAAGTACATATTTAGCAACGAATGGTGTGTCCACTGAGTCGTCGCTGCACTTACCGTTGGTAAGTAGTCAGAGGAACTACGTGGAAAAATGGGTCAACAGTTTACAGATAATGGCGACGACGGGGCAGCGAGGTTAAGAACTTTAGAGGATAATTCAACTGGTTTGACTCAGACCAGTGGGCTGGGAACGATGAGAATGGAGTCTTTAGATATGGACTTCTCGATAACCCTCCGTAAGTAACTGAAGTGGCTTTGAGGTTTAAATCAGTGGAACGCGACGAAGATTCAAATTACCGAGAAGTGGAAGGGGATTTTAATTGGTATAAGTTAGACAACACTAGCAAATGATTGCAGCGTTCTTATTCCCACAGACTTTTCAAAGAGAATTTTCAAAAGGAAATACACAGTTGTCTGATGAAAGAGTGACCGGAGCCCAAATCCCGGTCGTGGCAAGGATATGCTCTACTGAAGACCTCTAACGGGAACGAAACTCGAATGTAATCCTTCCTTTTAAAAGTGTCTGAAGAACCCATCGAGATGCACAGGTCGCGATAAACTGTGAACGATATTTAACTTATACAAAGCTTCAATTCTTTAAAAACAGCAACGACAGATTAGCACCAGGGCACTGTGGAATGAAATTTCAGACAGAACAAACAAACGCTGCTGTTTATCGTCAGATAGAGAAAGTGACGGCCGGAATAAGCCTCACGAACGTTGTTCAACTGTTTAAGAACCAGGGACAACTTCAAAGTACCTGTGCAAAAGTAGTTGTGAACAAGTCACGCGTCATAATGATCTCGTTTTTTAGTGACCCAAAACAGTGAAAGCACACGAGTTTTACGGACTCACAGTCAAAAAGAAGACGATAGACAGTCAGTCACTTACTGTTACAAACCAATGAGCCAAAACTCACTTTGATTAGTTTATTGATTCCTTCATCTGCCGCAATTCGGACATCCTGGCACGGATTATTCAATAGCTTGAACAGGCAAGGCAGAACAGCACTTAGATAACCTGGTGTGGAACTGGACGCTTTCGACTGCATTCGAAGAAGGCCATCGACTAACTGGTGGGTGGCACGTAACAATTCGGCTCGTGTTGGTTGTGTAGTACTCGCGTTTAAAACACTAGAGGAACTGCCAGTAGAAAACACACTGGATGAATCACCATCTAAGTTGGTAGCAATGGCTGTGTTATCCGTAGTTGGGTGACCAGCACCAAGAGTCTTCAGTGCAGCAAGCAAGTTGAAATCAGCCATTTGCGTGAGCTACAAACTAGGCGGAAACGTGAAAATATGAAGTTGTCGAGTAGAAAAATGGAAGTGATTAAGCTTCAGCTAGTGGTGATAAGAATACATACATAAATTCGACTTTTCAGAGGAATATTAAAAGGACCACATGATTAGTTTCGGGAAGCTTCTGCTAAATCATGATCAGTTAGTCATTGGAGCAAAGTGACCATATTGGAATGGGTAGAACCTTCGGATTGTGTTGGTGGAAATAAGTTTTCCTAAAAGCGGTTTCTTCCTCGAGATTCATTCGAAATAGAATATGTGATTTTGTTCTTTGCCTTACCGCACGATGACTTGTGAGAACTCCATTTTGGCGCATGTTCCTCCACTGTCTTCTGATTGGCCCACTCCACTTTTACTGTATGGATTAAGGCGAAATTATTCAAGGCCAATCAAAGTCTTACGTATACGCTGATCTGCTATGTAACCGTTAGCTTGGGAGTAAATACACTGCCGATCAAAGACCAAGATCTTATGTGTTTTTCTGACGTTTTTGGCAGCGTCATGTCTTGTACTATGTGTTGGCTATTTGTGTATCGTATAATCGTGCGATAGCCACCTGTATTTCTCGCTGTTCACGTGGTTCACAGCAATGTTAAAAAATATTTCAGTTGTTGACCCACTGATATAATGGCGCCATGAACATTAGGATAACAGTAGGAACATATCTAGACAGCATAAAGTCTGGAGATGCGTAACTCGAGAATGAAGTTTCCAAAGCGTAAAACAACCAACTGTACAAGTAAACCGACAGATTAGAGGGATTTCGCTGAACTAGTGACCGTAACCTTCGGCGTATTATTCAATACGGTCGAAAAACGTACACAACTCGATAGACTGAGGAAGCTTCAATAACATTCAGGGGGGCTTAGGTGTCAATGTCGTTAACGCGATGACATGCGTCAAAGATTACCAGGTTCAGCAACGAAGTGCTTTACAGTATACAATATCTCGTTTGAGTTTCCACGTGGTGAGCAATAAAACTCGTGACAGAGTGACAATTATATCATACAGCTTGTTAAAGACAGTACGGCTGAGATGCTATTGGAGCGTCAAGATCATTCAAGATAAGCGAACTGAGTGCTAAGTAGGAACAAGTTCTTCCGGGGAAGATCAAGAGAACATCACCGTTCAGATGACGGCGATAGGTAACTCCGAATGAAAGTAACTCAGGCCTGCGCAGTCTGACTTGTAGTCAAAGAAGTTGGGACACCATAAAAAAAGATTCTACTACTGTGTAAGAAAAGCAAGACAAATTCAGACTCATGTGCATAGCTAAACAACCCGTACGTTTCCTTGAAGTCGGCATCGTAAGCAGAACGAGCGGGAACGCAGACCATTTTATCACAGATCAACCATACCTCAGTAACAGCCATAATATGGTCGACACACCCTAGATAGGAACGGAATCCTGCTTGTCCTTCACGTATCTGGTTTCCTCTGGTGTTAGTGGAGCGACATAATGAGGCTAGTAACTTGGGAGCAGTAGATACCAGACTAATGTCTCTACGGTTATCTCATGGAATTCGGCATCCCGTTTTGAAAAAGCAAACTACTGTTGATAAGCACCGATCAGGAAGTACCTCCTCCACAAACCGTCTGAAGGAGATTTGTCAGTTTTGATATCAACCTCTCTCCACTATCCCTGGAATAGAAAGCAGGTGGGGCACCTGGTCTAAAAGCTTTGATAATTTTCAATATTTTAGGCTTTAAGGACACTCCTTCCTACGGAAGTCCGTCTGCAACGCAATAATTGGCTATTTGCGTCCAGTCGTCTATACAGTCTAGTTGAAACCAGATGCGCTGTTACCCAAAAGCCCCATCCCGCCTAACAACTTAGCGTGACTGGCTCGAGATATGAGAATCATTTCTCAAGGACGGTCTCTTACATTGACTTGATAGCGAGCACGACTACAAATAGAGGGAGGTAGTAATCTGCTATTCCCAGATAAAGAGACCAGCTCCATTTCTTTCGCGTTTTCGACCGAGTGATGTACACGGCCTCTGCGCGAGTTATTAGTCATTTTGTGTTCAAGTACTCAATATTCGCTATCATATTCAAAGGCAGGTGGAATCCAGACTGGACCTTGTCACAGCGCGACGGACTGCGGATTCCGATGACCTACTGAGCTAAACCGGACAGAATGACGACCACGCCGGCAGTCAATTATGCTGAACAGGCGTAGGTCGAATAAAGCATAATCTTCTGGTATTGTCGGGCGGTGGTTGGAACGACGTCATCACCTTTTCTAGTACTAACAAAATGTCTTCCACTCGAAGCCTTGCTGCACATGCTTCTATGCCGAAGGTTTCGGTTGAGAACTTTCTGTCTAGGTCTGGGGTATTTCAGCCCACGTACAAGCACGAATATACACATCAGTTCTCACCGACGAGTCTCAAAAAGGTCAACAGCAGTACGTGAAATATTATCTTTAACGACTGACAAATAACAGCGTTCCATCAGCCGTTGAACTGTCTGTGTAGCAAGCAAACGTTCAGTCTTAAACTTGAACTTCTTAGACGTTTCGAAGAAAAACGTAAAGATCGGTCACCGTCCACAAGTGCGTACTGAAAATACACATGGACAAGAAAACATCCAGACTGAGCGCACGTAAAGAGGGTTTCGTTAAGGCACTAGTTCACGGAGTTCGATGTACTGCGATAAACGGAAAGTTAGAAAATGAGTCAGTTGTTGCGCGGAACTGTGGCGAAGAATGGGTGTCTGGCGAAGCATATTCAATTGTATCCTACCAAATAATCTACACGGGCTACACCTATTTATGTCCTCGACTCAACAGATTTGACGACGAGAGGCTTGCCTGGTCCAAGGACGCGGTGAACAAGGTACCATTGTCTGATTCTGAGCACTGCTGCGCACAGTGAATATGTTCGAAACTACGTCAAGCTTTTGAATGATACCGAACGATTTTCCGCCGTATTAGATAATACGCCGGTGATCACGGTCAACCGTTGGACGATTGAAGTGTCCTTTGTTTAACGGCACCTATTCTAACCTTCTTCTTCTGGCAACAGTGTCCTACCTATAAAAATAATCTTGTATGCTCATAGGATCGTCTCACTACCTAAGCGTCCTGCGTGGTCAGCAGTGCGATATACAACCCTGTGAGAGCAACTGAATTTTTTGGCCTATCAGACAAGGATGCATTTAGTAGAGCCAAAGGTCTAATCACCAGTCCTCCGGACCGATGCAGTACATAAACCTGACCAACATGTCAAGGTAACACAAAAGGTCATGAAAACTCCACATCCTGTGGTCTCGCAGAGCAAATGTCTCAGTCAAAGACTGCGGGTGAGGTCCCTAAAGCTAACTCCCTTCCGCGGCACAAACGATCGGAAAGCAGCAGAAGTTGTCGTCCAACAGACATTTACGACACTAGTGTTCTTCGAAAACTTGTCTACCTCACTTTGCCTTTCAAAGGTGCCGATATCTCAACCTTAAGCAAACGCCCTTTAGGTGCATCACTCAAGCGCACGTACAACGCCGCTCGACTGCTCGATGTACAAGAAACTCCCCGTACCCCAACTAAAACTAGGAGGGATCTAGTTCCCCCTCTGCCCAATACACTACTGTATACAGACTTGATTGTCTACGGAGACAGATGTGTCGGCCGAACTAAAAGATACACATTAACGGACACACGTCAAGGTGGCGCCTGAATTCGAAGGTCGGCTATGCAGCTAGTGCCCTTAAAAACACTTCATACAGACCAGAAACTTAGTGGACCCGAGGCTCGCCGTCAGAGTACTCTTCAGACCTAAACAAGAGCGGGCGCTCAGCATCGCGGAAGCCGTCATGATATATCAACAGAATTCCAATCTGTACACCGACACCACTTTCATTGGTTTTGATCGGTGTACGTTCTTATAATCCTCGCACGATCTGTATGGATCTTCTAACCACTTCTTACTCTTTCTATTTAATAAGTATGGACTTTCCAAATGTATCGTGTTCACTTCTAGACCCGCATCACCCTTTCGAATTGAAATTTCTCTTACGTTGCATCTTGTTCATGTTCGTCATCAATAAATACGCTTCATCTGCATCCTGTCGTTTCCGCCTTGGTCACCTAGTCGGCTGTCCCAAACATGATCGGACAGATTTTGCCTTGCTACTTGTCCCCATTATAATTTGTGTAGTTTACCTTCACAAAAGTAACCGATAGGATGCGGTCGAAATGTCGTTGCGTAAGACAAATTGCGTACTGTTGTTGGACACTCGCAAATCCATAATGCCAATAATTCCATACTGAGTCGGCCGTTTCGTAGTATAAATCTGATCGCTTTATCTGGTGTATACAGCAGAGTGTGTGGGTGGAAACATGCTGCTGCTGATCCCTCCCCCACTGTACCATCAAATTTAGCTCCCAGACTTCTCCCGTTCCACATTTATAACAAATATCCTGCAGACACCACAACAGATATAACTAATCATAATGATATTATTCCAGTGAGTTCCATCTCTTGCCATTAAGTCTCCGACCGCCGTGGTCCCTCGTCTAGGCCCAAAATGCGACTTAATACGTGTCTTCAACATATATACCTAACAGTACTCTGCACAGTCTACCCGATGCTGATTGTACGCTTCGGGTAACTCCATGGCCGCCGCTGTTGGTCATATAAAGACCTCAGCACAACGGCTAAAGATGTATTAACAGAGTGTATTTCTGTTAGTAGTAGCCCATGTGCAGTTCGTCTGTCAGATACTGTTAAGGACAGCTTTAGCTGCTAACTCATCGAACGTCCTTTCATTATGTTCACTTATGCTCCAGCCGACTGCAATATCATCGCTGTTAAGGACGCCTTACTCGGATCTAGCTGCTTTCTTAAGGTCAACACACGGCAATCACAATCATTGTTGCCGGAGACAAACATCCAAGTCAACCGCTTTTTTTAAACTGAGTGTCATTTAAACGGTAGGTTAGAGATGACATCACAGCACTTGGATAATAGCTGATGGCTGTTGTAACTGTGTACTGAGGACAGGTTATTTTTAGTCAGCATTAGTGTTGGACATCGTGCGCATCGGTGTTACACTTGGCATCCATCTTCTCTGAATCAGACCTGGTTTCAGATATGACTGTTAGTTACAGCTGGCCTGGATCCATTCAAGACACTTCTTCCTACTGAATTCAGGTAATGCGTTGGCAAATTGTCGTTTTGTTCTTACTTCTGTTGGACAACGACCCCACCGACAGTAACGGCTAGCCTCTGAGAAACTGACCAGACTGGTGGTAAAGTATACCGCCAAACTGGCATGCAATTCAAGTTTAACAACTGTAATCCTCAAGATACCCCCAGCTGTTAGGCAAAGATCTCATAGGGCATTTGTGAAACAGGTAATGTAACACGCGGCACAATCGTCTATGGTTTGAAAAAACACTTGACCTCAAAGAAACCTCTGGAATTGTGAAACGCCGCAAGGAACATTCCTTATGGCAATTCATACAGCCTTAGAAGAGATTTGTAAGAAGCTCAGGTATAGCCTGGTCGCTTAATGTGAGGTTTGGTTAATGCATAAGGTTGATTAACTGAAAGCCGCCTTTACCTTAGGGAGCGCCAGCACTATTTAAGTGTATCCACACGACTGACTGAGGGCGCCCGTCTGTCAGCGAAACTATCAGCGAGTAAGACGACACACTCATTAATAGGAAGTGCAGAAGGATGAACCGCTGGGAGGGATAATTTGAGGGTTACGTTAGCTAGCCTCCTGTATACATTATGTTACTAATGGAAATTTGCAATGCAGTAAAACGATCGGTAGATTAAAAATCACGTATCAACACTGAGGTCCACTATTACACCTCAGCTCTTAAACGCAATGGGGATTCAGACCCAAGCAAATTTGCGCCAGCATTTTTCAAATAAGAAAGGAAGGGATTAGTACAGGCCTAGACTCAACTGTTTCAACTAGTGTGGACGAAGGACAATGACCCTTCCTACAGAGGTAACTTGATAAAAATTTCATATGTGCAGAAAATAAATCAGAAATTACTGTAAAAACTATGGGGGACTGACTTAACCCTGTTCATTTCTAGAGTTCTGACATCTCCTACATCAACCCACTGAAGTTCAAGAGACAGACGTTAAACAAGGTTTCTTCCTAGGCGAGAAGGTTTTGATCAAACTTTCCTTTTTCGTTAAATTCCGGAGCAGCTTCATATGTACCTGTTATGCACCCGTATCTTTTCCTTCGTCTCCATTATTCATCACGTTCTCTATTTTGCATTACAACTATATGGCTTGTTTATAAGTTGAATAAAGCCTATCGTTTTGGCAACTCACAATCCCTTTCAGTAACAGTCTACTGAACGTACGTTTCGAATCATCACAATTTATTCAACTTGTAAAATGGCTGATCTTTTCATGTGTCCTGATCGTTTCGATGCCGACCCTCAGTCGCCTACCGCAACTGATCAGTGGCTTCATTGGCGGAAGACATTCGAGAACTTCCTTTCTGTTGCAAAATCGCTTGAAATAGATGCATTTTCTATTCCCGTTAATAATGTCAGTTCATCTGTATGCAAACACTTCGGAAACGTGGCCTGTTCACAAAGAAGATATTAACAGGCTTGCTGTGTTTGACCATCGTTGTCTCCGCGAATTGGCTCATATTAAGTGGACTGATCGCGTGAGCAATGTGGCAGTTCGCTGGCGCGTATTCCGGAACACTCGGGATGCGCGATCAATTGGTCAACTAATTACGGTGCACAGCTTGCTATGGTTGGGTCACGTACTCCATATGCCAT
>JTDE01001079.1:0-47809 GCA_014338405.1 Paragonimus skrjabini miyazakii
CCCATGAACGTTTGGGGTAGCAGTAACGCCTGGAGCAATGTTCAAATACTTCCAACCTTGGTATTTTCAGTGTTCTGTCTGAATGATCGTTCAACCTGTATTTTACCCAAGTTCAGGAATCCCGCCTATTCATGTGCAGAGATCATCATTTTTAATTTCGATCGGCTTTCTACTAAGCAAATAGACAGAATGGCTATAGATAGTCTATTAGGCCCAACATTAACCGGTATCATCTTGGGAATGATCCAACGACAATTCTCAGATGATATTGTCAACGCCGTAATCTACAAACAGCACCTGGATGATATTTCGCATTTCTTGGTTAATGAGAATTTTGTACATAATTCGTTGCCCGTGAAAAGTTAGTCAGACAAACTGTAGTGTAAAGATTTTCAACATCATCTGCTAGTATATATCCTGCCAGAGTTGTCATTAAGAGAAATATACCAAAGTCGATCAATGGCTTTTCCAAATCGTCACTAGAAGACAGGCCTTATAGCAGCACAGAGTATTGGCAGGTTGCTTATGAAACTGTTGAAGTCTGTAAATTAAATAAAATTCTGTAATATTCACAAACCTTTTCCTACTAGCATTACAATTTTCAGATTTCGAAAACCAAACTAGTGGCAATAGGTTGTATTCATTTTTCAGAAATTGCTCAAGTCGCTAACACACCTGACGATTGGAACTAATCAAGTAAACAGGAGATTTATCATTCCCAGGAATAATATTTCACGGTAAGCAGACACGATCATCAATCTTTAAAAATTTGCTAGCATCTTGCGTATGAATCAAATGAGGCAAGCCGTGTTGATCAGCCATGCATAAACACCGCCTTGGCAACGTGCGCAACGTGCGCCCACGGAAATCCAATAGCCTAAATCGGTTTATGTCGCATTAGTGGAACAAGCATACCTAACCGGAACTATAGTCATGTAGATGATGCTACAGACCAGACGTTCTCATAATCCACCAGTTACAAACCAACCGTCTGTACAAACGATAATTTGCACATTCTGTACTCAGAGTTAGCTGTCAGGTAGCCCGTAAATGCCTGCAACTAATAATGTACAGCTTTACAGTATTACCGTAACAATTCATACCATACGCTGTTATTCAGGCAAATTAACATTTTAATATATGGATAAAGCTAGACCACACTTCCATCAAAAGTCGTTTCAATATAAAGGCTGACAGTTGAATACCAACCCGCTTGTGTGTCCGGTCATTATTTATTTAACCATACCAATGACGTCACATAAGACACCACCAAGGTCCCACAAACGCGTGATCACGCACAACACCTGGTGGGTAAAATACGAGTTGAACGATCATTCAGACAGAACACTGAAAATACCAAGGTTGGAAGTATTTGAACATTGCTCCAGGCGTTACTGCTACCCCAAACGTTCATGGGGCTAGGTGAGGACTGATTTTGTTTGAAGAACAGGTTTACGAACCTGAGATTCCGTAGCTGATAAGTAAAGACTGACTTTTGAAATCTTACGAGTGAGACTGTGGTTTGGAATAGATTTATCTAGAGCAAGTATTGACATGTGGTCAGAGAATCAAAGTAGCATCATCAGGAAGTTTTCGTTACCCAGTCAGGGTGAGGGAAATAAGAGGCATTGTCTCGTAATTATTGAAGTGGTTTGAACAAATGCCAAATATTTGATGTATGGACGAAACCAACTTCCAGTTGTTTTACGCTCACAGAATGAGAGGCTACTGAAGGGTACAAAAGCATGCACTATGGTGACTAATCGTAGAGGTTGATAAGTTCACCTGATCGGAAATATGAATGAAACTGGAGTTTTAACCCAGAGTGATGATCATGACTTCGCGCTCTCGCAGTAATCGGCACCGGCTGACTGGCTGTCCCATTAGTCTGTGAAACTCATTAGCAGTCTGTTAAGCAATGATTTGGTTATACTGACAGCCGTGTTTCCGACTAATGGTTGACGTTAGAAATGATGTTTGCTTAAGTGACTTCACAGGGAATTGTAGTCCGGAGTCACTGTGTTACGCACTAACTTAATGTTGCCGGTTTCGGTTACATTGTCTCACGACGAATTTTGAACACCTACATTTGTGCGAGGAAGACTTGGGAATAGAACGTAAGAAAAAATGAGTGAAAAGGTTTTTACACTAATTGCAATTGATAGACCTAGAAACAAACCGCCAGAGCAAGTAACAATCTTTGGACTGGAACTGACTATTTTTCATATGTTACGAGATAATTTATAAGATTCTGTTTACAGTTAATACAGAAAAACGGTGGTGGTTGAACCAAAGTCTCGAAGCTCTAAACAGAATTCTGCCCCCCAAACGCAACTGTCTTCACGTGAAAGTGGTGAAAAATGTGGGTTTCAGTTAAAGAAGTACTTCAGTTTAATTTTCAGGATGTAGCTACTGGAGTCAAAACGTGATCAGTTTGTGGCACCAGTAAGAATTCGAGGAGGTCCATCGTGGTAGCAACAAGAGGATTGCTTTCAGGCGGAACTTCGATGGCTAACAAAGAATGCGCTAGGGATATCACCCCACCAGCGTCACCGAAACAAAAGATCATAGTTACCTCCGACACACGAGTTTGTTTCCAAATAGGGTGAAGGTCTGGGACTTATTTGTTCAACAGACCTACGCTTCCAGACTTTGACACTAGCCTTGGTGTTTGGTTTTCATCCAAATATATTCACTAATCACCAATTCCTGAAACATACGTTAAGGGGAGTACTTTGCTTGTTATCATTATATGGGTGCAATTCGGAAAAACTTAATTTACTGGGTTTGCTTTTCAATTTGTGTTACATTATATATTCAACTCTAAAACTGTAATGTGCAATTTAGAAAATACGTCAAACAGATTTAGCGTGAGGAGCACGAAATTGATTGCAACAGGGAAGACACTTTTTAATTCAATGCAGACAGAACACCTGAATGCGTTGAGGATATCAGTCAATCAGTGTGCAGTCCCGTTCCCAGGTGATAATGTTCCTCATATTGCGATAACCTTGCACTTGTTCTTACGGTCAAACATTATAGTAACTCTGTTTATCTGTGCCCAATTTTTCTCACTCACGCACGACGTAGTGCCATCCCACTTCTCGGATATCGTTGTATGCGAACACTACATCGGACTCCATTTGTCTCTATGATCACTGACTTATAGCAGGGGTAGTAGTGTTAGTAGTAGCGGCAGTAGTAGTAGCCAATTTTGCACGGGTTCTGTATACTGGTTTGGCTAGCCAGAAAACCTTGCCACCACGTCCCTACTCTTTGTTATTTTAGGTTGAAACGATTCTAGATAGATAGGACAAACGTTTAGCACCCTTCCACTCCGAGGTCACCAGTTTGTTCTGTACTAACTAGCACACGGGTGCAACAGTATCGTTAGTCTGGCTATCCTAAGTGATGTTCACTGTTTCTCCCGTTGCGTTGGCTCCTTATGGACAGAAAACGACACAGCAGCAGACTGTAACAATTCGTGTTTAAGGTCCGAAACGGCAAGCCTACAGACATATCGGGACACGTCTAACACCTAATTAATTCACTCTGCATAACACACAGAGGGGAAAACTACCTATAGTTATGCGAAAAATAGGCGATGTGTTGTAATGGTACGGTAATTCCACTAGCCGCGTTCAAGCGTGAAACAAAACCCGCCAATGAATTGGTCGAATTTCATTTTCGTACGATTGTATAGTCCATCCAATACTTATGTATTATAGCATCATGAGCAAATTCGCAGAACCCTGGTTAATACGCGACAGATTGATTGCGATGAGTAATGGTGATCTAAGACACATTCGTTGTCAGCGCGTACCCTGTTCATGCTGGCTGAATGCGCCGTCTGGGTCACCCAGCCACGAAACATTTAGTTCCCCTCGTAAAATATACCGCACCTTAACGTAGTACGATTAACGGTAGCTGATGTACGCTTGTTTCGTGAGCTGGAAACGTGCATTCAAGTTTCCACAAGCTCCGATTTCACGTGGCGATATTCCAAACAGCTCGTCAACAAGGCATATGTTCACGCGGACTAGAAGTTGGTCTATCAGTGTGGTTGTGAGATAAACGCGTTTATCAAAGTTTCCTCTAGACGTAGTCAAATTAGCGCATGTAGGCCAACGATAAAACCTGGATGCCAGTAATGCCCAGTTTGTTCGACACGGAAACCCATTAATGATACTAAGCATTTTAATTAGTCTAACGAGGCATGCGCTTAGGGCAGCCCATCTGACAAACTCAAACTCAGTGCTTCCTCTCTAAATCTACCAACTAAACTGTTGATTTGAATGTGAAGGTCACAAGGTTCATGAAATGGAAAATGATATTGAGAGACTGTCCGGTTGCGGCTAGTGCTGAGAAACATTGAAGCTAAAATCTACTCAGTCACTAAAATGTGTGTGCGTGTGTAACAGCGTAACAATCATCGTGTTGCATAAATAACTAATGCGTGCACGTAAGCATGTTTAAATACAATGAGTTGTGTTACCTAATGGACACAAACGCACAATGTGGCATACCATATATAACAATGGGCAAATCACGAATTTGTTGACGATTTCGCTCTCAAGCCTCCTTACTTGTGCATCAGTACAAAAACAAGCATATTTAAGGAAGCAAAGTCGCGTAGTTTGGCACAAATGACGCGAACGTGTGCAAGAAAATATACACGTTGTCGGGTCTGTGACCCCGGTGGTGAAAAATCGTTTCCGGAGAGGACCGATTGAGTTAGCGAAGTGGTCAATGCGGAATAATTTTCAAGGTGAAGTGAATAGCATAACTTCTCCATGGTAGACATTTATGTAATACTTTCTGAAATTTTTGTTTCAAGTGATCTCAATCTTGCAGTCAAATTGAGTGAACTTTGATCGAACCAGTTGGACACAATATGCTTTCGGGTAGCTCACAGCAAGTTTGTAGGGCTAAAATCAATTCCATCAGTTCGCACCCTGAATAGAGAACACGAATAGGGAGTGCAAAAAATCGATCATTGCGATTTTCTACAACGTGTATTCGAACCAGTTGGGTTAACTTATCAGGCCAGTATGAAGTGACATCTTACATATAACTAGAATACCGAAGTACGGTTGCACTCTACGACGAGTGCGTATGCACTACGTAGCAGTGTATGCCTGTTTGTTCTCTGCACAAGGTCTTCCAGAAGAATGACATAAATCCGATTCATCTGTGCAAATGATATTACTTCACATAAGCCGTGCTGCATATTGGGCCACATCATCCAAATTGTTATTGCATCTCTGTACCTCGTTGTCCAAAAGACTACACTTGTGGACATCTAGTTTGAAGATACGTGCTACTCCAGTGCCATGACGCCGTGCGTAAAACGATAACCAAACTCACGAACAATATGACTGGAGGCAAATCCGTTGTCGTGAGAATGCACCTGTGTTTCCTATGATTAGTTATTTGATGTCAACCAGTTCCATAGAGACTATTGGAACTGCCACATATCAAGAAGTGTTATTTCTTGTCAACATTTGACAAAGTTTAACTCAACTTCCGCTTCCATCCTGTGTAACGTGTGCCTGCCGCTTGTCCAAATGACATAACTCTAAAAGTGCACAAAAGCCCATGCATGCTTTTACCGAGATTGAGATGTTTGTCCGGAAATTCATCCTGAGGGCAGAAATCATCCCTATTCAGCGCCTTCCCGATTCGTCGTCGCGCTTTGAAGTGTCGTCTACTTCGAGGAACATTTTGAAGCACGTCCATAACCAAGTGACTGTTATCCCAATTAGAGCGAAGACAAATGTGTTGTCCTTAGATTTGAAAGTTCAGATCCCTCTGAACATGGTCATTGGTTGCAAATTCAGTTTCATTATGAGAGCTTGTATACCGTATTGATGAATCTAGGATCAAGAACAGCTGAAAATGTCTGCTGGCATAATACCAATTAGGTGGAACCCTCACTTTAGTTCTTGTTGAGACCAATTTGCCCAGCTTGCGGAGCAGTTGCTGCATCTAGTCACATTGTATCTCACACTCCTTCGTACCCAGTCGATGTATAACTTTCACGCTATATGGTCTTCTCTGATATTTGCAAATCTTCCAGTTCACCCCTCAATACTAAAAGTATAAGATGACTTCAATTGTAAATACACTAATCGTATTCACAACCCTAAATGAATTAGTTATATGGCACTCATGTTAGCCATTGGCCAGAGCAGATTCATTACGTACTGAGTCCAGGGTTTAAACACTGCAGAAGATTTGGAGACAAATTTCTGACTACCTACATGGCTGCCTTATACAGGCGGTATGTGTTGCTCATCTCTATATCGATGTCCTACTTCTCACCCTTTCTCAAATCTATACATTCAAATTAGTCGATTGTTTATTAAACGTTTCGCGATCAGAGACATCGGATTTGATTACTCATTAGAGTGATTCCGATAATGGCCGGGAATTTTACGGCATTATAACACCGCAATAATAAGTTCTATTTATCCTGCAATTTCCGTGCCGGTTCTAAGTCGTTTTATCAATCATATCATTTATGCATTCTGACGATACAAAAATACTTCATCCAGTTCGAATGAACGCCGGAACTCACAATGAGCCCCAGAGCATTACTACTTAACAGCTAGCGAGATGGCTATGATATGTTTGTCATAATGCGCAACTCTATGTTTGTCAACTTGTCATCAGATAGTGAAGCGTTAAACGGAGTTTATATAGCCAAAGACAACTGACTCACTACAACCTATGTTTGTGAGACTGATTAGGGAAAACTGTAATGAAATCACAGGAATGAGTGACATGCATTAATGACAAACAGCTAAACGGTGGTTCAGGAAGAGAATAAAAGTGGTCGGACGTATCACGTGCTAATTGCCTGTCGACTGGATATCACGTTGGTTTGGTTTCTACGATCATTTTGGCCTCACTCTTTTCCGTCTCATTTGGCTCCACTCTCTTCTTGACGCTTGCAATAGTTGCAAACAATGACAATCATATAAGATTTATGAGAGGTAATGAAAGGGGTCATGCACAATCGTTCAGGAACCATGGACGACCGATGATGATAGTGTTGAATTCATCACTTGTCCGTATATAGCTATTAATAACTGTCACAGGCTTCATACTGTTTCCAATTAACAAAACGTACCGAAAATGAGGGTATATCACTATATCATGTTACACCGTGCTGTTGAGATGAAATCACACACACGCCGTACATAACTGCTCAGCTTAATAATTCACTCACCAAATAGGAAACAATGACAACGAGTGTAACTGATTGATGAAAATGAATACCCTTAGATTTCCTTCATGTTTGCACTTATGGCATATCAAATAGGCCTACGGCGGTTGATTCCACGTACAGTTGTGTTCCATGAGGCCTACATAAATCACATTCAACAAGGAAAAGTTATGTCTGCATTTTGCTGGAGGCCAATTTTTATCCTAGTGGTGGTGATCGTCAAACTTAATGGAAGTTACAAGCTGCTGGATAAATCATCGACACGTTTCGAGAAACACGACATGCTGTTGATGAGATCATGTTCATTTGCAGCCGGAACCAAGAAAGCTTGCGCTTTCCAGAAGAGCGCAAGTCAGCACTCACCATTCGGCAGTGTGTGGGTGATGTTCAATCTATATGAAAATCAAAATCCCCTACTACTCATCAGTAAGTAATAATTGTCTTGAGAAGCTGCTTTACCCAGTAGTTTCATTCTGTTAATTTGGACTATGCCGCTTCCCGCTGACTATACAGTGTACAATTGTAGCCACTGGATGAACGATAATTCAACGGAGCAAAGTGTGGAAGTGGGCCACACTTCTGCAGTTGAATTAGACTGTCGAACACTCGACAAGAGGTAGTCCACGTGCCAACGCACCGTGGACGCAAAAATGGTGTCAGTCAAACCGTTCTGAGAAGATTTTCGAAAGGATTGGATTCAAACTCTTCAAATTCACATCACGAGACATAAAAAATTACTGTGAACTTCGGTTTGAGAATTGAGTTACGTGTCTGGTTTCCATCCAGGAGACTTGTTCAACCAACGTTTTATGGAACATTACTGTTCTTCGCCTTTGCAAAGGCTACAGTCAGAGACGTCAGGTCTGTTTGTTCCACATATGTAGTCTGCAGTGCATTATAATCTATCATTGTGGAGGTGGTGTAGACTAGTTTTTCTGATAGCAGTGCGGATTTTGGGTTTGTGGGATTATGATCGACATGGTGTTCTGTGCTCGATAGTTCTGGGATAAACACTATAAACACAACCCACCGCTGTATACCCACTTTTTGGATTTCACGAAAGTATTTGATTTGTAGTGACCAATGACTGTGTGGTTTCTTTAAGGATCCCGAGTGCAACCGGGTTTTCCAGCTTGTCTTCCTCTGCGCATACTTCTATGGACGCATGCGGTATGAGTTTTGTTGCGAACTCGATACCGTTTTCTTCAGTCGTACAAGTAATTACAAGCGCGAACGGACAGGCAACCCAGTCATTGAATGCGTAACCCGGTGTCTTCAACTGGGAAACTTCTTGGAGAAAGGTAACAACGTCGACCCAACCATTTCAGTCGCTGTGTTGCTACGGCACGTTAACCCTACAATTCTGGCCATCAATGAGTCCACGTTGACGAATCATAGGTTCCCAGTGTCACTTGCACAAAGATTAATAGTTTACTCAGTCCGCTTCTCGTGATAGTATCCTTTTGAAACCAATCTCGCTCTGTTCAACCATCGTTGAAGTTCGCCTCGGTTATGTATTCCGTTTGTATTAAGTCCGCAGCTGACAAGATAAACTGAAAAATTAACATTCCGCAATGTATCGCTTCTTGTGGTTTTGGTGAATGGATCAGGTTAGTAGAGTGCTGTAAATCTCCCTAGTTTGTTCAAAGTGAAGTGCTGTGACCGCCAAAGAGGCTTTGCCTTCGAAGCTGTTTATTACATGAAAAACCGTATAGGTTATGCTAAAATATAGGATCACGAACGCGTACACTGACTTGCAGGGCTGATGCTTATTCACACACATTGGGCAGCAGTACATTGTCGTTCACATTGGTGGCACGTCGGCTATAGTGCGTACACACTATTCCAATAGTCGGTTCTGCCCCATCGTCTTCCTGGCGTTGATACTTGTACTTTAGTTCCCAAATATGCGCACTACACCACTCACAAACGAAGGTGCCTGTTATACAACAGAAGTATTGGTGATTTTAAATCACAGTGTTCTACTGTTACGCAATCATTGTTTACTAATGCTTGCCTACAGGTTATCGTAAGTCATGCTTCTGGTTTCATTTTTTCGTTATAGTATTCCATTGTTAGTTCTACTTGACGTCATAGGAAGCTCACAGTATTAAGTAATGAAACTTTCGCCTAGTGTATTAGGAGAGTGAATTGAAATTATGGGTGTTCATTGACCTTCACGCTTAAAATTGCAGACGTTTTTTCGAAATGTAGTGTAGTTCATGCTTCCAAGACAGCCAACTGTAGACCATATCACTTTATGGTTTTGGCTCCAAAAATTAGGAGGGCACGACTACAACCAGTAAGAATTGTGTTCATCATTTTGATGTCGCTGATCCGGCAGCTGCTAACTCGAAGAAACTTCCGGGTATCACTCTCTAGGAAAATGTAACGTGATCAACGAAGTAATATTTCACACTCCCTAAGCATTTGCTTTTTGATTATCATTCGTAAATGTTTGTTTAGAGAAAACGCATTTGTGAAATGTCTGAACTTCGGCTGGATTCGAAACAGCGACAGATACAGTGCGCCAAGACGCGACAAGTGTTCTACCAACTAAGCTACGAAACTACGCCAGAAAACCAGTGGTTCAATACCACCAGCGTTTGCCACAGCATCATTCATCGATAGTTTACTTCCGCACGAGGTCAGACATTTTGACACTCACCTCAGGCTTCTGGCACGGACAATTCATTGGATGTACCAACGTATTCCTCATGTTATTTTCGCTACGACATCCTCAGTATTCAGGATCGACACATGGACAACCTTTGTCACTCATCCATACGAGTACAGTTTCTACCACGGCAAATCTAGGCCGGCGTCGGACCATGCGACGTCGTAAACGCTACCTAACGCTGGTAGTGTTAGAGAAACTCAACTAGCACCAATGCCCTAGCTGCGCGGTCACTCCAGTTAGCTCACTGGCTTACAGTCACCTTGGATTTTCACCGTTCAATGGCTCATAAAACACTAGATCAAAGCTTTGCCAGGTCATAAGAAACTGTTTGCGCATGTTTACAAGAAATCCATCAGCTTGTCTATGCGAACCACGGATATTTCCAAGCCAATTACACTGTTCACTAAAAGATTCCATGGTCAACATTTGCTCACCAAACTAACGCCATCTGCTTCATAAAAATTTAATCAGTGTTCATTCACACGACCTCCTTGAATATGCTTGTCAACGTAAACACCGTTTACTATTCCTAGAAATTCTGGTTTAACCCTTCGTCGAATGTTTGCCTATGCACGGTCATCACATAGGGATTTTTGCACTAAACGATTTTTGATTATGCATAGAGTTATAAAACTTTCCCTGTACATCCACTGGAACTTGACTTTCGTTAATATGATTTAGAAAATCATTCATTGAAAATGTTTCCAAAGATTACAAAATCTTTTAAAAATCAACAAACCGTTTAAAACGTTTACAAACGATCAACATCCACACCGGGTGAGTTTTATATTTCTTTCGACATACTCACTACCTGTTTGTTTGTCTGCATTTCAGATAGTTTGAAGCACTTAACTGTGTCCCCTGAACCTTCGAAGAACTCGTCAGAAGACCGTTCAACAGAAGCCTTCTTAATCTCCAACCTTCTGGCCTACGACAGACGTTTACCCTGACTGCATTCATTCGCCTTGCAATTTATACCCTTCGAGGTTTTCACACTGTAGAAACTTTGCAGTTTAGAAGTAGGTGAAATGATGTTACCTATGTCAAGTTATTATCAGTACCCAACTGGCACACGTCGACTGCATCATTGTGAAGTAAACCACCTGGCAAGTCGACTCGGAAAAATCCAACCTTCGCTCTGCTCTGCGCCCTCCATACATACACTCATTAGATCTCTCTGATTAGGCCTGCTGCTTATACGAGTTTCGCCATACCACGGTCACAATTCATGCGAGCACAGTTCCTCGACAATAGCCTTGTAGTCAGTGACTCGACGGTCTCCGCAGTACGCAACTCCCTTTGCTACACTGCCATATTTGCCAATTTATACACTGAACTGGGCATTTCAAACAATTCACACATTGGATCAGTTCCACTCTAAACTGACGCAGTAGAGTAAGGAAAGGAACACTGTGGCGGACAAGTATGTATGTGCTTGACTCTAATCCACAAACAGTTTAAAGCGTCTTTCCTGAGGAACAGTCGAAAGGTAGTTCTAACATGCGTCGAACTAAAAGTACGCGGTGAGGTTTGGAAACAAACGGTATATTTCCAGTAATGTTTGTAAATTTGATAAGCGGTTAGCTCAAGCTTAGTGCGGGACCAACGGCAGAAGAGGAAATATTGACCAAGACTTTTGCGACTGTGGCATCCAAATTTAGTTTGGATATCAACACATCACGACCTCTCTGTTATTTCAGGCTTATTCGGGCGCAGGTCCTCTGCATGCACCGAAAATCTTCATGAATTGAGTCATTGCGGATAGCTCCACAGAATTCTGCTGCTTCGGTTGCGATCTATCGACAGGTGTGCCCGTATACCGCACGTTATCAACTTGTATGGCAAAGACAAGCGCTGTTTTCAAACGCTTCGAGAAATATGTCTGGAAGAGCAACATCTAGTGAGTGAAGACAAAGTTATCTGCCTGTTGCTGAGTGCTGCTCTATACGCTGTTGTACAGCGGCAGAACGCGGCCATTGCATCAAGCGTTGTGCAGTATCTGCAACATCTAAGACGCAATTTGGGCGTCCGGTGGTCAAACGTGGTTTCGAACATTGAAGTACTTCTGCGAGCGGAAATGAACAGGATGAAAGCCATGCTGATACTGAGTAAGCTTCGTTGGACTAAGTCACGTCTGCAGAATGGACAAGGAAAGAATCTCCAAGTAGCCGTTTTACGGGCCAGTGAAGGCAGATGAACGAAACCCTGGTGGTTAAAATCAGAGATACCAGGATGTTATCCAAATATATCTCTTGCGTTATGGTATCCATTTCAAATGCTGGAAGGAGTTGACCTTGAAACAGACAGACGGTGGAAAGACTATCCTGATGGGTGTCCAAAATTTCTATGAGCAGCTGAGAACTGAAACCCTTGGTACGTAAAAGAACTGTAGGTGCTACAGTCCGTCGTGATATGAGTAAATAGTGTTGCAATGGATACAAACGTGAATGCGCTGACCGCCCCTGATTTTTAGATTATCCAACTTCCTTCAACACACTGTCAACGAGAATATAAGTACACTAAGCGCGAGTAAACTGTGAGTGCCGGACCACTTACATATTCAGAACGCAGCAGCAGTTACGTCATCGGGTCAACGAACACATTTCAGTTTGGGTTCACAAAACGCTCATAGATACTACAATACCGTGCTCAGGTCAGAATGTAACAAGTCACAGGGAACCAGTGTCATCGATCGCCCGACACCTGTTGACATTTCAGAAGAGTAAAGCAAACGTTTCCCGTAAAAATTTGAACAGAAGAGTCAGAAACAGTTTTTGTACAATGTATCTCTCAAGCATATTTCGCTGCATCTCATCAGGTACATACTGCAGTCCGTGAGTTTATATAGTTTATATGTATCAACACACGGACTGCAATATGTACCTGGTGAGATGCAGCAAAATGTGTTCGAGAGATACATTGTGCAATACCTGTTTCTGCCTCATCTGTTCAAACCTGTTGATTTGTCGACCCCAACTGAACCTCTGTAGTGATCAGGACTAGTTACTGAGTAGACTAGGTAAATGCGAGCTTACATCACTAGGCTATCGATGACAACAAAATGAACGAATGTGACAAAATAGTTACAAAGTTCCAACAAGTTATGGTAATCAAAAATGTTTGACTCACAGGATAGTGTACAAAAGTGTTCGAGCTGACCACCACAATATTCCAAATTACCAGTATCCGGAAGTGAGGGATATCACAGAGTTTCCGTGGACTGATGAAGCGCGATCAGGGATGCGACGATGTTCGTAGTACAACGGAGCTAAAAAATTGGATTATAGATCCGTGTAGTATCGTCAAACGACTGCGCAACGGAGAGAAGAGCAGAACGACGTGCGCAAAATGTGTATTGAATTGCAAGGTCACTTTTTATCAATTTCAATAAAATGCAAAGGTGATACAAAAAGTTGCTGCACAAAAATGGAGCATCGTTTGCAATCCTGTAGTTGATGGATTCCCGGTCGAAAGACTAATTTGAATGCTTCAATTTCCAATTGTAACATTGCTAAAGGTTACGACGCGCAAATCGGAAATTGTGTTAAATTTCTTTACTATCATTATCTACTCGTGCTGGCACCCTGTACAGCTAAACAAACACGCAATTGTCGTAATTTTTTCCACTGAACAGCGTGCTACCTCATTACGTATTGTGTTAGCTGTGTTTTATCATGCACGTATTTTGAAATATTGAGGACTGAGTATTTACTTTAGATTGTTCATTTGTAGTTAATGGTAAGTCACATCAGATCCACTAGCGCTGGACTGCAGTAGACATTCACCGAGATAAGCAGCACTTGAGTTGGTTTGGTGAGTAAATTATCCGTACAAAAACGACGTTCACCACCGTGCGTGTCAGAAGTCTACTGGCCTCAGGAAAGATCAATACAAACAGCTGGTTTCTTTTAATGTCTCATCAGTCCGCGTGAGCTGCAGGTATAATGAAGGTCATAGCAACGTTTTGTTCTTGGCTGGCGATAAACAGGGATCGGACGCAGAAAAAATGCAACCGTAATTGCCAGACTCCTTTTGACTCTGTATCTCATTTTATTTCTTTCACAGGGAATAGGGTGAGTGAGTTCTTAAACGTCTATATAGCCGCTGCTGCCCTTATTGCTACAATCACCAATAAAGCAATAGCTTTAAGAACTCCACGGATATGACAGGCTGTGGTGAAAATGGAAGACAATGCTGCGACAGATATAGGAATTATTTCATCAGGCCGGTTTACCACGACATCTCTAAGTGAACTGGTTAAGTCGGCCTTAGCATCTTCATTTTTTCGAATGTCACGAGCATCGTACTCGAGAACGGGCCACAGGCCAAATTCACCAAAAGCTCACTTTCTTTTCTGGTAACCTTACCTGCTATGCTGAGCCTCATGACAGTGAATGAAACACATTGGTTTTGTAACCCGCCACCGACACTATAAAAGATATATATTTTGATCGCTGCTTGGAACAGAAGGAGGGGCGTAATCAGTAGACTTAATCGAAAGCACAGATCAAGGCTGATTATGAGCTGCGGTTGAATACTAGGACATTAATTTCTATGTTACCAGTACTCACTCAGATACCTGCACCTGTAGTGCAAGTCGAGCGTTCCGTCTGTGTTGGCATCAGTCCGAAAACCAGTCACCTAGGCCAGAACACAGACGTTTAGAACAAAGAGGTCACTCAAAAGAGTTCTGTCGTGTTACACTCCCCTCTCTGAAGTCCACTGAATGTCCCTGCAAGGACTTCTTCCTCGCAAAATTTTGGAACTGAGAAATCCTGTTGGGTTTACCTCTTACGAATCGAGAACCATTCATCTGGTCCACAACATCAGGTCTTCCTATTCACGGTTTTAAAACACAATACACTGCCTCCTTTACATTTTTTACCCAGCGAGAAAACATTCCGTCTTTCTTCGGGTGAATATTTCAAACTCTCTCTCAAAAGAATGAATTTGAACGTGACAATGAGGTCGCAAGCTGCAACAATAAAATTGCTTGTCATACACCCTATACTCTCACTGACGTACGCTCAGTCATTAATGTTGCGTCTGCAGCCTCACAGGAGAGCCATCAGAGCAACTCGTCAAAACAAAGCGGATCCAACCTCACCGCCGTCCAAAGTCGCCTCTCGAATATTAGATCTTATCTGGCAAGGTTTTCTCCAAACTATCCATTCTTTCCTCACAAAAGCAAGCGAGGAGTTAGCTTTCAATTGCATGCATCCGAATTCTCTGAACGTATTCAATAAAGTACCGGAAGTCAGATAGTAGTGATACTCAGTTCAACAACTTTGCTTTTACGGAGACTCGTGTTATAGATGACATCTGTGACATTTCTGAATAATTACTTACCATACCAACTTCACTAGAAGGAGGGTCGGTAGCCCTATGATTTTCATTACTCCGAGACCCCAGCACAAACGGTCGTTTAAGAAATTTAGTCCTTTGTTAAATGTGACTCTCCATGGAGTTGACTAGCATTGCGTGACCGAAACACATTCTTGGGTTGGGTATTTATTGGTTTCCCTCATGTAAAAGTTCTGACTATGACGATTTGTTCGTAAGTCTGTAAACTTGCATGGATTACGGCGTTTATCTCATCTGCTCACAATGAGTGATTTCAGTGCGTCCGGTTAAAGGTATTTTCTTTCATACAAAGTTTATCTAGGTAACCGATGTTAAATTGCATCCATCATCCCTATTGATCAAGAGGCTATTTTGCCCAGTATGCGCCTATACACAAACCACTTTCGGAGACTAATTACTCTTTCGTTCACTCAGCTTGAAGCCGATTGGCTAATGTTGCTCTTTCTCTATGAACCAATCGCAAAAGTTTGAAAGTGAGTTTGTGCACTCAATGTCGGTTAGAGAGAAACACATTTGGTAGCTATAAATGGGATAACAAAAAGGTGTTCTCTTACTGATACACGCCACAAACAAACACCAGAATCAGGAAGCAAAAATGCGTTTCCAGATAATTTTTCAAATTCTGTCGATCGTTTTGTTTTCTGTTCATCTAGCGCCAGCCGTGAGCGGTCGCTACTCATATGAGTATGATGAGGATAGGTTTCCACATCCAGTTGGGTAAGTTGCTCCGAGTGGTTTGTGTTTGAGTGGTTGCAAGTAATTATTTGAGGGGATTTGGTTTGTTGCGCGATGCAGTTTCACAGCCTAGATAAAATAACATATGAACGCGAATTTGTTGACGGTATTAGTTGACGCTTTCGAATCGTAGTGGTAGCAGTAGTGATGGTTATAGTTTGATTATGAATGTCTTGTAAGACGTAACTGCCGAATAACATTAGTATCACACACTTTTCTTGGCAAGTTGCAGTGCTTACCATAAAGGCAGGTCATGCAGATGGTTCGTAAATAAAAAATTTATGAAACTTGAACCATTCTGAACATATGTGCTTTTCAACATATCTTACGAGCGAGCGTACAAACTCATATACTCAACAAGGAATCCCTCGTGGTTGGATAAGCATTGTGTTTACATAACGCAACGAATCAATGCTCAGCTTTTTGTCTGCATCAAAAACGGTGTCTGAGTGGGTGGCATTTTAACTTTTATCTATTATGTTTTGAAATATTGTAAAAACTAGAAAATTTCTATTAAATTAGAAAAATAAAAACTACTGCTGGATAATGGCAAACAATTTCAAATGGAGCTATTCAGACTATGATTGGACAGTTGATCGCATATTATTTTAACCGAATTTTGAACGAGGTATTCCTTTTTTTTGAAGTTTTGAACAGTCAGTTTATATTCACTAATTGTAAAATGGCTTCAGTATAACTATCATCAAATAACTATCTTTATAGTTGCGGAAACCAGTAGAAAGCTCCCGGTTGTTCAACCGGTGATTACTTAAATTGTTTGGCATTCGTCGCAAAAGAAAACTTCAGCAACAAACGCCCATCTCTTTCCTAGAACAGAAAGGGGGCATACGTTGCGATAGGTTACCATCTCGTTTACTGTCACTATCGGCAAATGTGATACACACAGGTTTTATACGACAGACAAACAGAGGAAAACATGGAATGAACACGTATCCATCCAAGCCAACCTTGTGGGTTGCTTCAACCACTTCTGTGCACATAACCCCGGATGATACGCTCTGATCAGCATAGTTTTTTTAACAGTCGGTAACTGTGGGTTCTGATTGCCCAACAAAATGTTGAATGGGTTAAACGTGTCAACCTGATGACCACTTTTTACAAGGTGTTTAGTAAACGATAGTGTGAGAGTTTAAGCAAGGAGTTCACCAGTTTGAGATTGTGTCACCATTTGTTTTAGCCAGTTTAGGAAACTTTCCGCTGCTCGCTGGGTTAGTTTTTGGTCCATTCTGCCTATGCTAATTTCAGTGTAACTGTAAGTAAATCGATACAAAAGGTGTGAGACAAACCGTTTTGACTAACTGTGTTTGCGGTAAAAAGGGACTGATGCATTAGTGGTTTCAAACGTACACAACTGCACAACCGCCTAGCATACTTTAAATTTTACGTAGTATCGTTCACCAACTGATACCTTGTGCATTTCGGAAGCAGAAATTTGTCTTTATTCCGAGCTATCTTGGTGAATTCATTGTTCGTGTTCCCCACGGTGAGTTTTCCACGACATTCTTCTTCTAACAAAGCCTTTCCTACTACTTCTTATCTTGCTTGTATTATACCAAAGGTGCAAGATCACCTGGCTTGGTGATGCAAAATTTTAACAAAACTGCTATTGTACTCATTGGGAGCAAAACTGAAAAATCGAAGCTAGCGACTATTCCATCGACTATCGACTATCCTGCGTTGCTTTATGGTGGGTTGACCGTGTGTTTCATCAGCACGTCTACTAATCAATACATCGAAGAAGCTAAACTGTTGTTCAGTCCACCCATGTGAGACAAAAACAAGCTGGTGTTAATGATGTGAATGATGTGTGAAGAACGAACGGAAGTGATTAATATCACTAAGAAAGGGAAATGCCATCTTAAGTGTCGTTTGCATAATAATACTTTGGCTCTATTATTCCGGACTTGCACTCAATCATTTTTGAGAAAATATCTTTCAGTTTTGAATCCAACGTGCTGCTCAAAACAACATTGTCTATCTGTTCCTCAAAATCTAAACGCATTTTTTCGGTAAACAACAACGAGGTTTTTAAGGTATTTATGTGGAAGATGTATAGCACAGCAAACGCCTCATAACAATATGAAATGAATATGACTCCATTTGTTCATTCAGGAGATGGCTGCACACTCAAAACGCGGAAGTATTGATTTTTGCGGAGCGACGATAATCCAAGCTGATCAACCAGTGTTGTGCACAGAAAAGTGGTTGAGGAAACCTGATTGGTTGCTCTAGGCCTGATTGCACAATACTTGGTGCGTTTGTAGGTATGCCTAGCAATTGCCTATGTTTTTGTGATGTATACGATCTGAATGTTTCACATTTGCCATTGGTGAGGGTGTAACCAAAATGTTAACACATCGCTCCAATGAAGTAATTATAGCGTACTAAGTGTTTCAGATTTCTTTGTTTGCGCAATTTTGAGACTGATGACCTATTCCTAAAACATTACGTCAACAGCTCAAAACCATTAAGTAGAGAACAATCCTTAAAATAAACTTATACTGGTCAACTGCGATCTCAATTTAGAAAGCTGTTCTCGGGGTGGATGTTCCAGTCACGGTACAAGTTGGATATGAAGTATGACTTTTTTGTCTTGATTTGACTATTACAGAGAAATTTTTGAACCATCTAAACGAATTTACACAGAACAACGAATTTTGGAGATGGCACGGTTGCAACGTTTGAGAGATCAGGCAAGAAGACGCTTATTGTAAGTCCAGTTTAGACCGAATGGAGTTCAACCCGAAAGTGATTGATTTCTGTATTGCCTAACTAAGTGAATTAGCGTACACACAACAGTGACTTAAGAGTATAAGATTCATGTGCAGGTGTAGTATTTACATAACATTTTGAAGAAAATCTCAGCAGAATTAGGCCGTCAAAACAATGAGATTGTTGATACCAAATGACAAAAATGAGTTTCATCTTGAAGTCCACTTACAAGCCATGTCTTTTCATTCATCCTTCTACATGAACCTGTCATTCTAAGTTTTCAAACTCATTTTTGGTCACTGGTGATTTTGGTTTGTCGTTATGCATAACAAGAATATTTGACATCTTCCAAAGTATATATATATATGTGCTAGACAATACACAATAAACCATCGAAAGTGTCAATTGGAATAGTTCACTAACCAAATAGGCACAACTGTAATTTATCAATCTTGGTTGCTGCTTGCCTTATCAAATTGTTCCCATCAAACCGTGACGCGAAAGCTGCAACAACATTTTCTCTTTTAATGTCGAAGCGTCGCATTACAATACTATCGACATATGTGCGACCGTTGCCAAGAAAATAACTCAAAAGTCAACTGGAAGCAGCCGAGCTTGTTTACGATGTTATCTTCAAACAAGACACACACTAGCGAATTCATGTATTATTGTCGAATACATTGTAGATGGTTTAAAATGCAGTGCAACTCCAAGTTATTTTAGTAATTACGGGCCTAATTGCTGAGATACGGTAGCACGTCTGCCAGTAACGACTGCTCATAACAAATTATATGTTTGAAAGAAAGACATCTGCATGCAGAGATTTACATTTTGAGACCAAATTCATATGGCTTATTCAGCCGTCAAGATGTGAAGCTTCAAGATGGATGACAAAACGGTGGGGCGAAAATGTGATGTTGAAGTGAAGCTAGCTATCGAAATTCACCAGGTGGACTAAAGTTCCACTGTAGGCATTCAATTACTGTTCAGTCATCTAACAACATATGCAAGAGAGTTATATTCATTTTCGTTATTTCCCGTTCGTCTCACCCATAGCTGTATGCACATTTTTTCTTGCTAGAAAAATGATTCACACAGCCCACCGTAAGCCGGTTTTTACGAAGCGTTCTGTTTTGGTAATAAAAAACAGTGTAGACTGTGTATCAACAATAAGTGCGAAACAATTATAAGAAAAAGCTGTTATATTGAGATTGCTGGAAATAACGGTAGACGTGATAGTTCGAAATGATGGATTGCATGTTCGATGCCCCCACACTAAATTAGGGTGTAAACCTGACAAAGTTTCAAAACGATTCTCAAAGAGGTAGTCAACTACCTTAGATGGAAGTTCGCTCAATGGACTAATAACGCCATAAAAAAAGAAGTGCTGTCCAGAGAAGGTCCAAGGATGTAGCCTGTAGAACTGCTTTTTATGAGACAACAACGGGTAAATATAAGGTTCTCGACTGACTGTTACTTTACGCACGCTAATTCGTTTTTCTGTGTCGTTCGTCTGGATGAACGTTATGCTTATTGGACATGAAGGTGGATTTGACAGCTTGTATTAACGGCTTAAGTGTACGGCTGGTCGCCGAACTCAGTATTTTGATTGCAAACGTTTCATCACCGGTCGAGTTGACTCTATCAGTACGAGGAAGTTTAAACGTTCAGGCTCCTACTGACTGCTAATACTGCCTAAATTAACAGTTAAACGTTTGCCATTGAAACGCCAAGTTCAGTGGACAGTCAGATCACTAGCCAACATTTATTTTGTAGAAAAACGGTCTACTGCGACAGCTACTACAGTGTATCTCTCTTCATGAAGTCTAAGGGGTTGATATTGCATAACCTTTACCGCTTCTAATAATATCTTGCTGTTGTTGTTACCAATTTCTCTGCTTTTTGCATTATCCCTGACGGGACTACGTTTGTCTCTGATTCGACATTTAAAGATTGTCAACGAATTGTCATTTGAATCTTGTGAAGAAAATAAGGTCCAGGCATTGACCGCACGCAAGTCGATAGGGTGGGAGTCAAGGGATGCCCACAATCCACCACATGTATGCGACTTAGAACAGGAAGTTGGACAGGAGTAACGGTTGTCTGTCGAAAGCTGATAACGCTAACGAAATGGTTTCCGGATATTCTGTAAAATCATGTAGATTGGAAACAGGATTTTAAATGGCAACATTTATGTTAATGAGCGCAACAACCTGTCAACAGAAGGACTGGAATGCGTAACTGGCAGAACTGTGGTGTACGTCTGGATATGGGAGATTCTCATTACAGGGTGCTGTCTTCATGTAATGTCCACAGGAATGGGTTTAGTTAACCTCCTCAAAACGGTTATCTATATTAGTGGGAGCACTATAGATGATAAACCGCAAAACAGATTATTGTACTGTACTACTTATTCTTTCTGCTCCTCCCCCAACAGGCTATTACGAAAATTTAACAGTAATCAAACGGTGACTGTGTGGCACGCAACCTCGTTATATCTTAATTTTAAGTGCCTTCATTTTCTCCGGTATTATCAGTCAATTACTGAAAATAAAATTTGGCAATTAAGCAGAAACTGAATAATCTTTCAAGTTCTGTTTTGTTTGACTTTGAAATTTTATTAATAAAAAATGAATGTAAATTATCTGTTCAATCGCGTCCAATGCAATTCACAGCAATGTTCTAAGTCTCTTTGAATGGATGTGTCAAATGTTGATTTTGTCATAAAAGAATACTATATTATGCGCCAGTGAAAGAGTATTTCTAGTGCTTCTCTCACTCTAGGGAATAGACCATACTTGTTTACATGCAGGTCATACAGTTTTAAGAGACGCTGGCTTATGTGAATACTATACTGTTAATTAGTTATTAAGTTGTGCGACTCCACAACACTTCATCTATGCGGTTACGTTAATGTGAATAATAATAGTCTGAAAAATTGTGCTATTGAGACCACACAGAATGATGGTTTCGACTGCAGAAAGCTGACTACTTTGGGCCTGATGAAAAAATGATCATCCATACAATTTATAGGAATGAACTAAATAATGCCTTTTACATAACAGAAGAATCGCACCGGAAATTCATTGTCTCGACTGTTTTGTGGACAATAAAAATATTCAACAGTTTTCCATACTTTAACATGACCTCCATTGGTACAAATATCCTGCGGTAATTCGATGTTTAATTGTGCCTCGCTCGACTTACTTTCACCACCGAATCAATGAACACAGGTTGACCACATAGCCGTCAGTTGGTTGGTGGTTGGTTCCAAGATTGCAGGTTAATCTGCAGCATCTGCTTGGATTATGATCATGCAGTTTCATATGTCAAGTTCGTATGTTTGCTTTAATGATAGACCACTTCGGCGTGAACAACAAATCGACGCATCTAAACAAAAAGGGAAACAGGCATTTTACGTTTATCAGTGTGCGCGTGCCTCTAGAATACGTCCCCACCTCCCACAGGACCAATAAGCACACTGCGCATGCGGTGCATCATTGTGTTACTGTGTCGTGTTGTATTACTACTCGTTCAAAAGACAACCACTGTGTTACTGTGCAATAAACGGAACTTTACGACCTTCTCCAGAATATTCCATCTATAAGGGTACATAAATCAGATCACAGAGCTACTCGCTTGGAGCCTCAGGAAAAAATACAAAAGCACGGATAGGCCAAGTGGACACAACACGCTGTCGAGACGGAACAAGCCACTGCCACCGAGAACTCTCGGTGACTCTTCCATCTCATCCGAGCAATGATAACAGGTAACTAGATGTGAGCAAAATAATCTGCAATGCCACTGACGAGTCTATTCACAACCTGCAACGACGCTTAGGATGATCGGCTGAGAACATCCAACACCAGTTACAATGACCACCCACGCCACTGACTATGTCTTCAAGCTCTGCTTTTGTCCGTCGGTCAGCTGACATTTCCCTGTCCCCGAAAACAGAAATCTCTCTGGAGATCATACTCTCGAAATGTCACAAGGCAACCGGATCGGATGAACTCCGTTCTCCCTACTTCATAAATGGAGGTCCAGCCTTGGTCATAGATCTGACGGTTCTGCTCCAGAAACTCTGAATCAGTGAGGTTGTTCTAAATGACTCCGTTTTGTCGAACACCGTCACCATTTTCAAAAAGAGCTCACGCACTCCGTGTGAAAACTACAGAGGGATTAGTCCGATTCAAATTGCGTCAAAGTTGCTCACAGCCATTTTACTTCGTAGACTAAACAAAGTTCCGTGAGAAACAAGCTGGATTTCTCCCTGGCCGTAACTGCATTGATCACATCTTCACACTTCGCCAGATGCTTGAACTGTGCCATCCAAACAGAAGGCCAACAGTTGCTGTCTTCTTGGACATCAGAGCGGCCTTCGATTCGGTTGACAAAGCTGCACTCTCAAACTGTCTATCATGGGAGGATGTGTCTGAGAAACATGTGAACATTCTGGCGGCAATTCGCTGTCAAATATCGAGCAGGCTTAGGCCTTATGACAGCGTATCGCCAACCTTCAGCAACTCAAGTTGGGTGCCACAAGGTTATCCAGTCTCCTTTTACTCAGTCAACTTCCTAGTAGACGAGGTGATAGAGTAAGCCCTGACAAACTGCGAATTTGATGGCGTGGATTTGTTCTTAGGCACTCGACTTCAAGAAATAGAGTTTGAGGACCACATCACGTTAATCTATGAGGACCCATAGGCAATCCAAAACATCTTGAACAGATTGAGGCTTCAGTTCGTCAGTTTAGTATGGCACTTGTACCTATTAAGTGCGATGTGCTGTTGCAAAACTGGCAGGATTCTGCCCCTGTTGGTGAGCAGTTGAGAACTGTATCAGCGTTGGGATAATGTCTGATGAGATCACAAATCGCATAGCAAAGGCTTGCATGGTGTTTGCCAACGTTCGCCATCTGTGGCATTGAAACGATCTCAGTCTTTCTCTGAAAGGCCGACTGTACAATGCCTTTGTAAGGAAGGCTCTACTGTACGGCTCCGAAACCTGGTCAGTTCAGGTGGAGGAAATTCACAGGATGTCTGATTTCGACCATCAGTTTCTCTGAAGCGTTAGTTGTATGTGGTGAGGACACCGTGTCAGCATTGGTGAAGTTCATCGACGTGTATTCTGGACGAAAAATCTCTGTCGATTATTTGGCATCTTGATCTCGTTTCACAGGCTTCTTTAGCATGACGACATCTTAACAATTCCAACTCACCGCTTGCCAAACCGGGCCTTGTTTGTGAATCGTGGGTTAATCTGGAAGTGGCGGTTTACTTATGGGTTCGGGATATGAAGAGACTCACTCCGAAGCCTGCTTCATTATGGCGCTCCGGTTTCTTGCCTAGGGTCCGTAGGACATTGAGCACTTTTGTTTGAGGATGCTGTCTTATATGGCGAAGAACATATATCAGTTGCGCTCCTGTTGCACATCTATGTGTGCATTGTTGTTGCCATTCTTTTTTGGTCTTCTACATTTTTTATTCCGTTCTCCGACCTACGCCTCGCCCTTTTCCCTTCGTGTTGTAGGACATTTGCCGTCCCCGGTGGTTCTCACGTGCTATGTATATAAATACATATATATGACGTAATCTTTTTTCTAGGTAGGAAATCAGAATATTCATCGCAGTTTGGTCACATGAGGAAATAAGTTTTTACTGTAGTCTGTCAAACCCTATTCGACTCACATAACACTGTTGGTAAAGTTATGATGTAACCTCCTTTTTGAAGACGGCCGACTGGGAAATCCTTGGGCATGCGACAGATGCGATCACTTGCGCGTGGCATTCATTTCACATGAACTTGAAAAGAGTTGTTTCCCGATATTTGGATAAAGCATTCAATACACAGACGGTGTTAGACGGAAGCAATTCGTTTTGGCTCATCAGTACTAAATTTACAATATGACGAGGCTGGTTCTATTAGGAGTTGGGCGGGTTATCATTCCATGAGTTGGAAAACGCCACTTAGTCCAGGCGGAATCACATTCACGTGCAATGATTTCTATACAGATGGAGATTGATTGACTACGATGACTTCAGCAAACTTCAGAAACGTGGGACTGGGAAGCCGTGAAATTATTTCGAATGTACAATCTGGACCATCAGTGTGGCCAGTGATCAAGAATTATTTGGCAAATGCGGAAAAAGGCTGTTTACTTTCCAATAACCTTGGCATTCTCAGGTAACACAAACTTTTGTATCCATTTGGGCAAGTGGTTCTTCACCCTGCAGACTAAATATCTATCGGTTCAGCATGTACACCTTTCTTCGCAGTCATTCATATATTGGTATGTACAGTGTGAAATAGTACTGACCAGCTGATCTTCTTCGAAGAAAGACATTGGTAGTAATTTGGTCTGAGCAAGTACACGGAGTTCACTTGCCTCATATGTTCGTGCAATCGAAACTCACTAGTTTTTGGGTTGTGTGATACGTGACGTTATTATCCATAAAAGCAGTTCTACGAGGACATTCCTTCTCCGAAAGACCACCTGTTCATAGGTTAGTTCCGGTTTACTATATCATCTTATGAACATTTAATGATGACCTTTAGATTGCCGTACGGACGTAATCAAATCCAGTTACTCCACAAAATTGTCCTGCGTAAACATTCGTCTTGTTAGTGTATGCAACTTATTACCCAGTGCGCATTTACGGAAGATCAGCCTGAAATTAATAATACTGACCGGATCATCTGAACAAACTATGGACAGCCTTTAAAATACAGTCATCAACCAAAGAATTATGAATAGTTATAGAAACTGATGAGTAATAGGGGATTTTGATTTCCATATAGATTGAACATCACCCACAATTGATCCCAGCTGTCGCATTCCCATAGACTATCCAGTCGGCCATTTCCGAGAAGAAGCAATAAACTCGAGTTTCGCCCTAATTAGAGCTCATCAGTAGTGCATATCCTCGCCACTGCCGGAACTAGGACCAAGGCCACGCTGTTCATGAGGCAACCACACTTGAGCGTAGTCTACGTATTCAGATAAACCGTTCGGCTGGCCTACTTCGAAAGAAAGCATTAGACTCGGAGTTTCTTCTCGTTGAAGCGTATCAGTAGTTCACACCCTCGTCCGGATCAGATTTTGCACTCCGTCAGTAGTGGTTGTGAAACCAGCTCATTTACCATAGCTCATTCTTTCAAGGTGGTGTAGCATGAATGTGAAGGCTGCAATCAAGCATCAGTAGTGTTTGGTTTGAATTAACCTTAATCCCCGAACTTCTATTCAACATATTACCCATAGGTTGTTTTTATATTCATTATGTTGAACATAGGAAGCACCGTCAAACGCATTCATAAACATTATCCACCTGTCCTTCTTCTCAATTAAACTGAACCATTCTTCATTCGTTGATTCTCGTTTGCCTGCTTATTTTCTTGTGTTAAGTGGACTTTTTACGAGGACTTCGATAGAATCTTATGAACTGCGATGCACAGAAAATGACTAGAAACGGTCCATGATGTGTTAAACAGCGCCAAACTCCAAGCTGCTTATACCGAATGAGTTGTTAGACCAATTGCCATTAAGAGCAATGTGACCTCCAACAAATGAAGTTCTTGGCGAGTAATGTTGTAGTTTACTGTTGATGATTTCTATTCTTACGTTGATTTCGAAACAAATCACTGGTAGCCTTTTGTTTCTGTCAATTACAGGGGGGAGCGATCCGGAAAATAATGCAAAGCAATCTTCAACTGGTTAAACCCAGTGATCTCTTTATAATGGATGAAATCAAATAAAACTTCTGAGTGTTCAGTCTTCGACTTTTGCACAACACTATTAATGAGTTGAGAAAATAACCGTCATACAGTTTTTATCGCTCACTGCTACTACATTCATTAAACACAAATAATGGCTGAACGGGTAGTGTCAGAGATCAATTGTGTTATACCTTATAGTGTATGTCCGTACATAAGACGAAGCAAGTGCAACATTTTTCGATTTAAGCCAACAGTCGAATGGACTTGATGCTGCCCACCATTTCTGATGTAAAGTGAAGGAAATTGCACAATCCCCAACTAATTGCAAGTGTACTGGTTCTTGCCAATAGACGAATATTGACAGTTGTGACTACGTGAATAACCCTGGAAATAAAATCGAAGGATAACAGAAGTGATTTTTACCAGCACAGCATCTCCTACAACCTGAAAGAAAAGTACGAGTAGCCTGAGTATAACGCACACAGATGTAGCGAGACAACCATACAGCGATTGAGTTAGTCTGATTATACAAATATGCCCAATTTGGCTAATAATTTATGTATAAGAGTAGTCACCCAGAATGTTTAAGAATATAGTGAGGTAAATATAACTCCGCAGCAAAGTGAAAGACACGTCATATTGAGTTCTTGCATAAAACTGAAAACATCCGGATCGATCAGTCTGCGTTCTGTTTCAAACAAGTGTTTGACAATTGAACGTGCTGGATTTTGTACCTATGTTGACATGTATGTGCAGGCCAGTTATCACTGTGTGCTCGATTATTTTGCAACGTGATTACCGATTCGGGGACGCATTGGTCGATTAGTCCACCTTATGTAGCACTCCTTGCAAGTATGTGGAAATTTGATGTTTGTGTGAGATGTGGCACAAGGGTCCAGGTTATCTATTCCAGCACACACACGAAGTGAACTTGTATGCGGCGGTCATCATCGTCATCACAACGGCCCTGAGTCTGATGCAAAGGTAGTGCGGCTCCGGCCGCTGCTCACCTCAGCAGTGACGGGGAATATCCTAGAGGATGAAGTGACTGCAAACGTTGAAGTTAATAAAAGAAGACTAAACAGAAGAATTGAAAATGGCATGGATACAGATGTGTCACTAGCTGCTGCAAATTGCCGTCTGAGATTGCACTTCTAGCCAGCGATTTAACTGACCACAAGAATCCCAGCCAGGCAGGTGGAACGCACTTAATTCACTCAATGGAACAGTCAACGCCTCTATATTTTGTGACCACGTTGTTGCTTGACCATCACGCGTTTTCACCAAACTGCTGAAGGTTTCATTGTACAATGTCCTGTACGGTAAACGACCAAATGATATGCACAGTACCTACCCTAAACATCGCGAACTGTGTAGCTTGATTAGTCGGCCAGTCGATCAGACATCCCAAACATTCCAAAAAGCACGTTCCAGCGAACGGCTGCGTTGCCCACGCGACCATTTCATTTGATATCGGTTAATTGGCGGAGAAAGCAATGATCAACCGCAGTAAATCGGTTGACATCATTGTCGCTAACACGACGTATTTCCAAAATATAGAGCAAGACGGAAGGCACACACAAATCACTTACCCTTTCCTTCCGTCTTTTCGACGCCACAGATGACGTATGTTGATAATGGCCACTGGTGCTGTCGATATTCCCGCTGATATCTCACCAGCAATATTACAACCTGACGAGATAGTACTGCTCAAGTATGTGAATGTGTCCACAGTCCTAACTGGATTGCCTCCAAAAAGCATGTAGGGTTGGTATTGCCCCAGTCTTGAAACAGCTCTTTGCATTTTGAAGGCGTGAAGCTGGTTCCATACAAACCAGCTCGTTTACTCACTTTGTTCAGCATGGTCTGCAGTCTTTTCAGAGAGCCCAGGTGGGACAATTTCATCCGTATACTCGATGTCGATCGGCCTAGTGTCATAAGGAAAGTTATTACCAGACTGACTGGATTCCTCAAGTGCATCATCCAGAATGTCATCTCTGACAGAAATGAACTTGGAAGGGAACACTGAAAACACTTGACGAACACCACCAAAAGTAATGAACGACCAATACAGTTTCCCATCATCCCTCACCCTATTTGCAGAGTGAACATAGAGTGGCCACAGATTCACGTGTTTCCCTAGAACTGTGTTGTAAAGATGGCAGTTTCAGCGAATGTTACTAGCAGCTGAATCGAAAGTAACCTTCATGTCTAAAAAGACCACCACAGTCGGCTGCCTATAAGAGTACTGATGTTCCAAGATCCGTCACAAGGTAAAAGTGTGATCAAAGCACCTTCAACCTTGTGGGAATCCTGCCTGTTTTTAGTGTACCTGACTTCTTTTAGGTTTAGTGAGTCCACGTTAGGCCAGGGAGTAACTTGGACACAAGTGACACTAGATTGATGTCTCTATGACTGCCACACATATGTCGGTCCCCTTTTCCTAAAAGATCTATTGTTGGTACCTCTTCAGTTTCCCATACCATCTGAATCAGTTCTGTCAGCTCTGATGTCAACCTGTCGCCACTATTCTTGAAAAGTGAAGGGGAGAGGCGATCTGGTCCAGCAATCTTATCACTTTTCAACAAATTAAGCTCCCGGGCCACTTCTGATTTCGACGGAGGATCGGCTGGAAGGCAATAACCGTCCATTTGGGTCACGTCGCCTGTATGGTCTGGTTGAGATCAGCTTAACTGTTCCTCAAAATGTTCATCTTATTAGTCAAGTTGGTACGATTGGCTGATAAATAGCGGACCATCCTTTCTACACATGGTCTCACTTATACCAACTCGATAGCCAGTACGACCACAAATCCGGGGGAAAAGTTTCTTACTATTCCCACATAAAATGGTTTTTCCATATATTTCGACCATTCGACCAACCAGTGCTTAAGGTCTTTGCGCAAGTTTTTAGTCAGCCTGCGTTTAAGTTCTCGATGGTCGTCATCATATTCAGAACCAGGTGAGATCGAGGGACGCCTATTCATAAGGTTTATCGGTGTGACAGAAATCCAGTTCTTTCGCAACTGCATACCTCCTACGAAACATACCTTTTCACAGTAAACGTTCACAGCTGTTGCGAATTTTCCTCAGTTTTGTTAGGATCCTTCACCTGACTCGAATTAGGCAATTTGTTAACCAAAGCTCCCTAGTAAGTGTTCTGTGCTTTCTCTGTGGTCGAATATCAATTACTTATCTTGCATTCACGAGTGTATGACTTTCATGCAAACGATAAAACAACAAGAACGCGATGAATAGCGTGATTCGACTCCTGGTGGTTGCTCCAAAATGTACAGCAATCTTTATCAGAATGATGCCACATGTAACTGAGTAGTATGTGATCGAATTGTGTCCACGGATGAGAAGAACAAAAAGGTCTCAATTTAACGCAGTGACTCCTCCTGTGGTGAATAGCGGTGCTCCAGCTGTGAAGACCGTAAGAAGAGTACAACTTCAGCAATCTCTCGCCACTCTCATTGCGTTGTGCCCGGACAGTAAATATACCTTTCAGCCGCTTTTCCTCTGAATAAAGACGAACAAACTGAGCATTAAAATTGCCGGCTGTTTTGGCGTTGTCAGAATTTCTAGTCTGCTTCAGAAAGCCAACGAAGATGTCATAGAACACACATTTATTTAAATCCAAACAGCTATCCGCTGGAGCGTACGTCGACATAACAAATACACAAAGCCCTTTGATTTGCGTTGACATGACTTAACCGGCGTGTTGAGTCTGACAGCTTACAAACGACGGCTCATCAGGATCCAGTCGGACGAACATTGCTCTGCTCTAGAACTCAATGTAATTACCACTCCAACTTGACCACAAAATTCAGCTTTGGCATTACTAGATACTCTAAAAGAGAGGTGATCGGATTGTAAGTTATCAAGAAGGGAGTTCAAATGAACAACGATGCTAGATTCGTAGAGTTGTATCTTTGATACACAGAACACATCAAGCTCCAGGCTTGAGAGATCAATTCCCATAGCGGCTTGCAGAAAAACTTGTCGGAGAGAGCGAAAACTGCAACCGCCATTGTTCGCAAATTATTTTGAGTTTACATAACGTCTATCACTTCTAGGAACAAAAAGGGCAAACAATACACGGCAAAACAGGAGAAAGTCGTAGGGGTTGAACAATGTCAATGTTGGAAGAACGATAACCTACCATTTCCCAGTGGTCCATACCGCGGAAGCAGGTTGCCATTATGGACCTCATTCCAAGACTCTTATTAGAATGTCTGAACTGCATGGCAATAGGATACAAAACTTTTTGGAAGAGCCCTACCTGGGGCTAATGCTTCAGCCGTCCGACTCACCTGGTAATGAGGGAATTGTCTATCGCAAAGACGCAGTGAATAGGACATTATTTTTTCTGATTCTTAGTACTGCTGCGCATAGTAGATGTCTTCGGATCTATTGCAGGCTTTTGGGCGATACCAAAAGTTATTCGACCGTACTGGATAATATGCCGGTAATTACGGCCAACCGGTGGGCGATCAAAGTGCTCTTTGTTGGAGTATACCTTTCTTAACCCCCCACTTCCTGATTAGGACGACAGGAGTGCCACAACAATAAAAATAGCGTTGTTGTGTGTGTTTGGAATCGTACCTCACTACATAAGCACTCCTACATAATTACCAGTACGACATACAACCCGTGAGTGTATTTGCTTTTAGTCTGACTGCCCCCCTCTGGCCGATCTGACAAAGTTTCATCCGGCAGGGCTGAAATCCTAATCAGCATAGTCATCCGGATCGATGCAGTTTACAAGCCTGACCACCATATCAGGGTAGCAGTACATGTAGGTGAACGTGCCGATGAATTTGCTGGACTTGAAAACCACGCTCATGGGACAACAGTTAGCTAAGCAAACAAAACAACATGAAAACAGTGTTGTGTTTAGATCGTGCTGTCGTTCAGGTACATAGACTATTGCAGTTAACCGCGTAGCGTTTAGATGTTTTGATTGTTTGCCTAACTGAACTTCCAAGTTCAACAATACCTTCGGTACAGATTTTTCTATATGTTATCGTTCTACTGTCGATGCATTTTTGTAAAACCGACATCATTGTTTTTATTTAGAAGGAAGTACCGCAATTTGTTATCTACCACATAACTACAATGAACTCTATTCAGTAGAGCACAAAACCACCGTTTACCTTCATTCTAAAAAAATAGAAAGATCGTATTGACCAACCAACGTTCGCTTTTGTACAATGAATAGGGAATGGAACCACAATTTCCTTGATGTTCACAAGAGCAGGCCGTAAATCAATAACATGATCACAATACCATAGAAACACGGTTCTGGAATACTCAGCTTGCAAGTTGGACCTCAACTAATCTGTATACCGCTGAGCACTGCTAGGGTGAAATAAACGTTGGCATACCAGAACCTCTGCATTGTTTGCCGAATGAAGACTGTTTTGATAAAAGAGAAATGTGGCAAATCTCACCGCCCGTTCTCAGCTTGGCCAAGGTCGGTTGAAACCATGTTACGAAATTGTGATACATACTTTAGGGGTCATTTTACTGGTTTTCTAAGGGTGCTCAGTACACTAATCGAACCCGTAGTTTTACGGCAGCTGTTTTCAACAAATTGGTGATTAAAATGAAAACTAAAAACTCATGATAGCTTACCTTCGACCTTTTTGATCAATAATGAATTGGGACAGTGGTAGGTAAAACGTGTGTAATAACGAAACCAGCATGAAAATGCTGACATCCTCCATAAATTTCTCGCTGGAAGTTCAAACTGAAGTAGAGTTAGTATTTCCAGCGTCTACCTATCTTAAACTATTTCACGAAACAAACTGTGGCCTGTCTAAATATCACGTATCATCCATGGTAAATTTGTTGGGTTACTTTGGTGGTGCAGTTATAATTTCGATTTGATACAGCTGGGCCCAACGAGCGCTATGAAAATAGTATTCCAAATTCAGTCTAAAATTACATGTAACTACAGTTGACTTGCAATGCCTTTCACGTTTTGACAAACAGTCAGGTAGTTCAGAAGGCAATCAATTTTTCATCATCCTGAGCAAAGACCTAATGATAGGACACGACAGGATATATTACCGAATTTGGTCGCCATGTGTTATGGTTGAAAATGATTACAATAGTTATGGAAAGAATGCATAGGTACCATTTTTCTTAGAACGTATGCCATTCGGAAAGACTTAGTATTTAAACATGATTTTACAGACAAAGAACGGCAGACTTCTTGCCTGATGAACGCAATCGTTACAGTAGTACACACGCTCTGTAATTTATATATTTCTCAAATACTCTTAATGATCAGGCCAGTACTAGTGTCCTGAATAATACTGTTGTTGAGCGCACTTTCAAAACCCTGTTATAGTTCCCCATAAGGTGTTAGCCGAAATCATCTGACGAGATTTATGAGTCCTATTGCGGCAAACAAACCAAGTGACAACATACATGCCAATTTGTTAACAAGCGACTAAATGATATTTGTGCCACTAGGTTCACGGGTTCTGTTGTCTACACTATCAAGCCTGATGGGCGTACACGAAGTGACAGTGTCATCTTGAAGAATATGTTTTTGTTGTTCGTTGTTCAATGAGAATTCCAATTCACCATGTGAACCACTAAGGTCGCTTTGAGGCAGCCGTCAAGGTAGAGTAAACGTTTTTAAAAAATGCAAACGGGTGTTACGACAGCCACGAGATACCACAGTAACGTTGAATATATGGCAGCACGTCTCAGATTGTTGAGAAAGGTAAACACGGTTGCCTCATGAACAGCATGTCCGTGGTTCAAGTCCCGGCAGTGGCGATGATATGCACTACTGACGAGCTCTAATGAGAGCGAAACTCGAGTCTGGTGCTTCTTTTCGAAAGGGATCGACTGGATAGCCTATGGGAATGCGACAGCTGCGATCAGTTGTAGGTGATGTTCAAATTGAAAGGCAGACTTGCTTACTTTCGGAACAAGCACGACAGCAGCGTGGAAGACGTTGATGGGACAGTTGTTTGAAGGCAGAACTGGGGTTGCAACATCTGATCAAGGGATCGGTGGACATACGCTTCAGCTGTTTAGACAACGCCGTGCTCAAGCCTAGAGCAGTGATTCTCATCCACTTAAGACAAATCCTTTCTGTTTGTTATTCAGAGTGAGTAGGACAAGGCCCGATGCAAAATCTTACCGGATGGTCGTTCCATCTTGTGTTGCTGATGTGTACATACATCTGTTTAGTATTGATCTGAATCAGTTGAAAGACTGTCGTCTACAATGTAGATCCTACTCCAGATTACAAAATAGTGTGAGAGCAAAATCATCCTTTCTTCGGCCGGACGGTTTTAGAACATCTTCCTGATTGGTTTTTGATAATTTATGCTGGTGTGGCCACTTGCTCGGCGATCACTGCCACACGGAATAAAACAACGAGGGAGCGTGCAGTTTGGACCACCGGAGTAACTCATTGATTTTGCTCTGCTGCCTGCTACTTCAGTTCAACGTGTTTACGAAGTGGTTGTTCGCCTCTGTTAGTGGAAAAAGAATATACGTACTAGTCCGACATAAATAAACACGTCCGGATTCTCTTCAGCGAGCGATTTGGGTGAGTAAATTGATAGTGATGATGAAGCTCACGCTGAGCGGGACGAGATTTGCCAATTCATCACTACGTTGCGATAGGAAAATAGAATCCTGGCGAAATAGCCGCATCTTGAATGTCCATGTTACTGCGCTTGATGGTTGTTTCTGGAAGTATATTTGCACTTCCTTGGAGTTGACTGAGGTCAAATTTGGTCAAAAACTGGCATTCAAAATGCACACAGTCAAGCCAATATAGGTAGACTGAAACAGATTATCCAGTTGCGTCGTTGAATTCAACGTAGCGTACTTATATATATTCGCATAACTTAAACGTTTAAGTGTATGTAATGTTACGTTGGAAAAATGCTCATCAGAACAGCTCCATATAAACATACGCCCCCCCACACACGAACGAAATTCCGACTTGCAAAAATGCCGCTGAATACGTCCTTTAATAAGGAACCTAATTTGAAACCCATTGTGATGTAGCCTCTCTAGGAATTAGTCTCCAGCCTAAAGGTTAAATTTGCATCAATAATGTATTGTAGAAGAGAATCCTCAGTGGCCGAAATAGTTCACTGCATGTAAACCTGCTCAATATGTTCGTATCTAAAATCGTAGCATCTGTCGAAAGAAAAACAACCAAATTGAGAGAAAACGTATGTGGACCGCATGTGCGTCAGATTCCACGACTTCGACCAGCTATTTTGCCACCTTGGAGTTTAGTGAAGTACACATATCAAGGATGAGTTTCAATAATTATGGCAGGTTGAGAGTACTCAGTGAGCAGAAAGTATGGAAACACTGGGTTTCCTTTAACTACTTCATCAGCGCAGAAGAAAAACATATTGCGAGATGTTAACATTTCATTTACTCTCATCAGCCGCAAACGTAAAACATGCCAGTTGTGTACATCATATGAATAGGGACAAACAGGGACTAGACACGCCTACAAGCACATCAATTATTATGTAATCAGGACCATGGCAACCCGATAGGTTGCCTTAACCACTTTTGTGCACATAACATTGGCTGGTAAGTTCGTATGAGCATCGCTTCGCAGAAAGCTGATAACTTCGGGTTTCGATTGCGCAACAATATCTTGAATGAGTTTAGTGGGTCAACTTGCTGATCTGTTGTCTTAAAGTGTTTAACAATCGATGACGTTGGATTTCGAGCTGTCAGTGCACCAAATTGGAGCTGATGCGTCATCTGTTGTTTCAACCACTTCGGAATGTGTTCGGCGACTCGCTGTGATAGTTGTCGATCTGTTCTGCCTATGTAAATGTCACTACAACTGCAAGTAAACCGATACGCAATATGGGAGACAGAACAGTTTGACAAATTACGTTCGCGATTGTGGAGAACTGGTCCTCTGGTGGTTTACAAATGTTCCTTTTCGTGAGACAGTTGGAATTTTATGTAAATTTATCTCGTATCAGAACTGTGATATTCGTGTTCTATTTGAATACCTCAAACGTCTTATTTTGTTATGCACAGAAAACATTTGTTTCGATCTTAAGGGACATGCATACAATCAGATAGACGATGTTGCTTTGAGTAGTCTGTTGGGCCCAACAAATGGCGGATATTTTCTTAGGAATGATTCAGCGGCAAGTCCCGGATTATATAGCTGAGTCGTTATTGTACAAACGATACGTCGATGATATTTTGAGTTTTACTGGCGTTACTCATTTTGACTTGTTTTTCAACTTTCGTAATAGTATTCACCGGTAACGATAGAATATATACTTTGCGAGATGCTAAAGTTTCATTTACTCTCTTCAGTCCCGAACGTAAAACATTGGAATGTATAGGACGTGCGGATAGCACCAACAATAGAAACAGTCCACGATAGGGTTTATACAAAGCAAGGACTGTTATCAGTTCCAGGGCAGACAAACTACGTGAGTCAACATAGATAACTCACCGTACCACAAGCTTGCCAGACGGCTCGTTGGCGTTTCTACACCCCATCCGTCAGAATTTCACCCCGCACTGTGTAAAAGGTTTTTTCGAACTGGTACAAACCTTACAGAATGTCTCGGTGAGTTCAAATAGGATGTTTTCCATTGATGTTGACTCCTTATTTACAAACGTTCCCCTTCGAGAAATAGTTGACATTTTGTGCGATTTTATTTCTCATCAAAATTTACCTTTTTGTCTCCCAATTGATTATCTCAAGGAACGTATACTTTTATGTACAGAGACTATCCGTTTTGACTTTTCGGGATCATCTTATAAGCAAGTAGATGATGCAGAAATGGGCAGTCGATTGGGCCCAACACTTGCAGATATATTTTTAGGAATGACAGAATTAAGACTACCTGATGCTGTAGATGGTGCCAGCCTGTATAAGCGATATGTAGATGACATTTTGATTTTTGCCACTAATGTTCATTTTGTTTCACTTTTAAACCATTTTAAATCCGTCCATTCTAATCTTTCTGTTTCTCATGAAAAGGAAGCAAACAATAGTTTATCTTTTCCAGACATTTCACTAACTAGACGACAGGATGGCTCACTACAACGTTCATTGCACCGTAAGGCTACTTGGAGCGGTCAGTATTTGCAGTTTTCTTCATTTGCACTAATCACTTATAAACGACGTCTGGTGTGAACCCTGTTTCATAGACCCCAGGAGATAAGCACGGAAGACTGCTTGCAAGGAGAGGAGAAGAGATTAAAGAAATTGTTGCTGGCGAACGACTATCCTAAGAAGTTCATCATCACAGCCAGAAAAGACTGATTAAGACTGCCCGTGAGTACGGTCCCTAAGAAGCAGGTCTTTTTGAACCTTACTTTCACAGACGATCGTATCATAACCGACGTAAGTCAAAAATTACAGTCTGCTCTAACTCGTACATACCCGGCGGCTGAATTGCGGTTGCTACTCACAACTATGAGTGTCGCTCGGCTTATTTATAATCGTGACCTACCGTAATGTTTTGTCTCATATGTAATCTATCAGTCCACTTGCAGTTGCGGTGACGTCTATTTCGGCAGGACAGATAGGTGCCTGTGACAAAGAATGGCTGAAAATATGCCTAAGTGGTTGGTGCGCGCCATGACGCAAAAGACAATGGCAACAGAACGAGTGAGACGAAATCCGACCTCATCCATGGCAAAGCACATCATGGAAACAAGTCACGTTGTTGACCCTGCCAACTCGTTCCCTGTGTTGTTGCGTAATCGGAACCCGAAATTGCTTGCCTTCTCCGAAGCAATGTTAATCAATACTCGTCATCCGGCCCTGTGTGTGCATAAACTGTTGTTTCACGCAGTTTGTCTGCCCTGGAAATGAGAACAGTCTATTTTTGTGTAAGCCCAATCGTTGATTATTTCTATTGTTGTTGCTATCCGCGTGTCCTATATATCCCGATGTTTCACGTTCGTGACTGAAGAGAGCAAACGAAATGTGAACATCTCGCGACCTATGTTTTCTACCGTTATCGGTGAGCTGGATCAAGGAAACTCAGTGGTTTAAAATTGAAATGTCGTCCCCTTCAAATGGTAAACAAAGGTAGACATTCTTCTGTAGAGCAGTTGGTATAGTAGGATTATATCCTGTTGACTTAGTGTGTTTCTTGATATACCGAAGTGGATAATCGTTGTCAACCAGCAGTTGACGAAGGAGATGCGAGCAAAATGTCCATGCACAAGACAACTTATATTTCCAACTTATATTTCCGGGAACCACTGATTCAAACTGTCCTTCATTCCTGTTTTTCTGAATCGGATGACGGTTTAGCAAACAAGCTAGTTTTTGGTTATTCATCATCAGGTCAAACACAACATTTATATGAAACATTGCTGTCAGGGCAAAGTGAACATAAAACGTGACTCCTTCAACTGATGTGAACCATGCCAGAGATAGAAATGGAAAAAATGTTTTGATAAAATTATGTGACAATTATGACGGAACTGGAACCGTATCAGTTTGATCCATCATCTTGTCCTATTAACCGACTCAAACACAGTCAGTCAAAAGCGGTGAGGTGGTGAACCATGGCTACAGTTGAGGCCATCGGAATCCGACTAAATAATCCATCCTTATGCACACAGAAGCGTTTTGTTCAGATTTTGTGATTACCATGGCTCATGCCCACGTCATAACGGACCAAACTGCTATGGTTCCAGTTGCGTCATAATTGTCACATCGTTTTATCAAAACGTTGTCTCCATGTGAACGTTTGACATGGTTGATCTCAATTGAGCGTGTCACATCTTATGTTCACTTCGCCCTGACAACAACGTTTCATATAACTGTGGTGTTTGGTCTGATAATGAAAAAAAAAACGAGCGTGTTCGCCACATCGTTTCTCCAACGTTCAATCGTCAACCGCTTCTACTATCGTTACTATCCAATTATCCCACTTTTCTACTGTTTTTTACGTTGGTAACTGAAGCGGGTAACCGTAGTGTTAACACTATATGTCATATAGTTCCTTTCAAGCACGTAGGGATGATTCTGACATTAGGACGGCCAGGAAATTAACCATTTCGTCAAACGGTCATCAAAGTTCCATTTCCCGGAACTCTGTCACCGTTCACGACAGAGACTCACGGACGAGTGTCTACTAACTGTTGTCCTCATAATTACATTGCGTGAACTAGTTTTAAGGTCACCGGTTTTCCAACTTTTAAATTAATTTTTCACTGACAAACTTGCTTTCCCCGGAAGCATATGAATTCAAGATAAACATCGTTATATGTGTACTTCTTCAAAAGTACTCTAAAAGTGAATCGACGTTATAGGGCGTGACACAATGAGACCAAATCAGAATGCTGTGTTTTTCCTGAATGAATTACATACTCATTGTTTTCTTAAAACTACTGCTGATCTTTGTTGCATGATGCTCTCCAAGCAGTTAGGACTCCTTTATCGGTTTTCAGCCAGTATACTAATTTTACCTCTCCTGTAATGTGTTTGGCAAAAATTTCGTACATTTCTTTAGAATACCTTTGAGCTTACGTCAAATTTATTGTTTACCGTCTGTAGGGGAGGGTTTTGCTCTGATTAATCGAGATACTGGACAATTTTATAATCTAAATAATTAAAAAGAATGGACTTATCCAGGCAATATTCAGTTAATATATACCGTTTTCAATGTCCTTGAGTCAACTAGTATAAAATGTGTGCTTCGATTATGGGGACGTAAAAGTCGAAGCCTGTATTATATCCCGTATAAATAACGCCATTGTTCGTCCAGCGGAATTCTTGCTACAACTCACAAACGCCAGTCATTACAGTGTCGGAAATTGAGATATTACCCTCCCTATCGCAGGCCGTTTTAGTAAAATGTATCATCATTTTGACATTCAAAAATGAGCCATATTCAATGCAGTTTAAGGTCGCTTTTGTAATCAATTTTAATGACTTGGTATCCTATTCATTTCAACCAACGATATATAATTGCCTCGTTCAGTAAGCAACACTACCATTATACTGGGCATAATTACTTTACCGGTTTCAAGTGGCATCATACACATTCAAATTTCAAGAGTATAACATTCCAGGTGGTCTACTGGAAGACTGGGCCTACGGGCTTACTGAAATTAAGCACAAGCACCGAGTTTCCATAAGGAAGTGCTATACAAGAAAGTGTTCAGTTAGCTGTTTGATGGCATGTAGTATTGCCTGATTACCAAAATCCAAAAGGCATCGGATATACTGTGAATCTGTTCAGCTTAACTTTTCGTTAGATCTAGAGAGACCGTAGAATTGTTCCACGCTGCATTTACTTCAATGTATAAATTGAGCTTCTCAACGGGACTCTCTTACAAGCCTTACAATTTTGTGTTCATATATTGATATTTAAACACACAGTTTTTCCATACCATCATGTGGTTGTTAATGCCTTATTCCAAATTACATTCCCGACTTTAATTAGCATAATCTTACTTTGGTCAAACAATAACTTTGTCACTGCGGTGTGGCATGCAGGTGGACAACCTGCAATTAAGTGACATATACGTGCGTCAAGGATAGTTATCTGTACTACCATGGCAGACACATCAGACGGCGGAGCAAAAGTTTAAGATGTTATATGACCTTATCCCTTTCGTCTCTATCTAACTTTGGACAGTGGCGTGTACTAAAACTTAGAAGTGTAGGAAGGAACATGTGAGGAAAAATGATTATTTCATTTTAGATATCACCTAAACCATAGCGGCTTTTGCATTTGGATATAGCTTCTTTTCAAAATATTTAAAAATTGCCTTCAGATTATGGGTTTCTCGTTATTAAATTTTACTAACAGGGATGTAATCTGGACCAGATTTGCCTGGCGCAGTCATGTTAACTATTCAGCCCATGCTCTTAGTTTAAGCACAACTGATTCCCGAATTACGCATCACTGACCTAAGTAATGTTTAGCAGGTTGATTGAAATTAAAGCTTCCGACTGGACTGTGAAGTTACAACCAACAGGCTGTGGATTGGAGTTAACTGGTAGTAACTACGCCTCTAGTGTAAATGTTCCGGTGACGTGATAATCATTTCCAGATAAAACATTTTAGTCGATGCTATAAACAGACAGCACCTATTGTGAGATCAGTGCCACAATATTCATTATGGCCACTTCATAGGATGTGATCTGAGTTCATGCTCCGATCGTAGCGAAATATGCATCGCTGCTTGGCCTTAAGAGAACCGAAGTTCGAGTTCAGTGCTTTATTTCAAAAGAGTACTGGTTTAATGGCTCACTGTAATAAGAAATTTATGATCGAAGTGGTTAAGGTAATAACCAAATAACGGTAATCAGTGCTGTGACTTGTTGACTGTTTTCGCTAACCGGTGGATAAGGTCGGATTTCTTACTGTGTCACCTTTCACCATTGTTCTACGCCAGTAGTTCTATTAACCATTTCGACTAATGTTGAGCCTCGCATACGACTTCCGGAAGACCTAGCTCTGAGGTTGAGTTCACCCAGTGTAGTTTGGCAGCAGGTCTCGCATGCATCAGCTTAACATACATAATGTAACATGGTGGTGGCCATATAATCAGGTGTGACTGAGGAGTCGAAATACACAGTTTCCGATGATTATGGTTTTGTATCCTAATGATGCCAACCTTTACAATCAATTGTACACTATAAGTTAATCGTGTATTTCAAACCTGGGTAAGCGCCGTAGCCCGTGAAAGTGAGTCAATATATTACCACTCTCAGTTAGATTAAGCAGATGTTATTATGGATACCCGTGTACCCTAAATGCATTTACAGAATGTCGAATTTCTTCTCCATTGGTGTCCGCAGCGTAAACATTTTTGTGGGCATAATAAGTATGGCATAAGTATTGTCACTTCTAACTGAATCCTCACAGAGCTGAAAGTCTGACGTTTCCGTCAGTTCTGCACAATTATATTAAGTATAAAAGCCCCCAACTCCCATGAATGGGTCAATCATTACCAAGACGTGATTACCGCATTCGCATTTCCATAGAACCTCTATCCATTCACCGTGTATCATGTCGAGACAACTGGGTAATCTGGGCAGTATTCGAGATTGAATCTAGTCGGGCATTTATTTAAATAGTCCGATTGCGACTAATGTGAGGTCATCGCTACAGTGTTCAACAAATTTGATTCATGAAAACCTATCCAAAGTTCTAGTACTGGTTGTGGCATGAATATACACTACCGATGAGTTCTAACAGTGTTAAAACCTGAATCTAGTGCCTCGTCTCAAAAGGACCGACTAGAATGTCTGTGGGAATGCGAGTGCCGTTGCACCTATTGGTGATTTTCAGGATACATTAACTAAAACTTCCCACTGTTCTTCAGCTATCATAACCATTTCAAGCACACGCTAAATTTACCAGCAATTTTAATCCGTTCTGAGTGGTGTTCAACCAATTTCAACCAAAATCTCCTAGTAATTATCAGCAGTCTTTTGTAAATCTTAAGTTCCCGTGAGTACAGTTTAGCTTTCCAATCAACGAATGCAGTACTGTTTTTTACACACGTTTGGTGAAATATCCCCCAAATCACATAACTGTCTCATCGGACTCTATAGGAAAAGCTAGGATTTCGTTGACATGCATATCTGACTGGCTTGCCGTGACATCGCCTTTGAGTTTGGAAAAATTTTCACTTGTAACTGAGATGAACGATAAAAAGTTTACGTATTTCAAGTCTAGTAAATGTATAACCCTCCAGCTGTTAAAATATTGCGATCTAAGACAATATGTTATTTTAATCAAAGTCACCTTTAGAATGTTATTATTCCGGTTTGTAATCCCAGCAACATGTGTTTTCAGAAGTTCCGTAGACCATCATCTATCAAGTTTTTAATGATGTTAGAAGACAGTGTTAAAGTTCAACTTAATGCTAGGTTTCAAAAACTGTATGGGCTTCTGAGGAGAATACTGGAGAAAGCGCACACGTTTTCCGTTCACTTGGAATTTCTTTGTTTTGGAAAATAAACTAATCAACCTGACTGTTGGTTGTGACACGACCCATGGACACTCTTTAATAATCAGTGATGGAATCTCATAAGAACGTGGTGATTTCCTTGTCGTTAAATTTGACAGCGATTGCTTCGCATCTGTGGTTACGAAGTTTAAGGAAATTAGGCATTGCTCTGCGTATTGTGTTTAGATGGTAAGATATACGATTCCACGTTCTTTCTGATATACACAATTGGACGGTTTGCCATTGTGTTTGGCTAGAGCATGTGGTTCACTCAGTTTATTGTGATCCCACAATTTACTGGAGTCTTCCGAAGTAAATGGGAATAAAAGCATTCGCCTTTGATTAATTTTAACTATATTTGGAACTGTCTTATGTCATGTCTGGACGGTTTGTTGTTGACATTTCAAAAAATTGAATAGATCCCCCGGTTGTGATTACTCTGCCCAAACTGAGATCAATCTTCTGCACAGCGTTTCCCGCAAAATGGGTCTGATCGTCCTTCTGGTGTATGTACCTTTGATTTATCAGATTCGGGTTGGAAATTGTAACATTTTTGTGGACGACTTCATTCAACAGTGCTTTGACTTGCTTCCAACATTCACTCAGGTGGGTTCAATTTTGCAGTTAAGAGATTGCTTTACAGAATTCCTATCAAGAAAAATATTCACTTTGAAGTTGCCCGTATGTGTGAACAATTTGGAATTGTGTAGCTTCATGGACCCCAAATTTTCGAAAGGTACAAAAGCCTTTGGGTAACCAGCCATAAGACGTTTAATTGTTAGAACTCAGTCTAGTTGAAAAGAAGTACAACCGTGCTTTTATCGATTTGACCGGTACTCGTGTTCAAAGCAACTCAAATGGAAATCTGTCATGAAAAGAGATGGATAGAGTTATGTACGTTACTGTCCACGTCATGTTGAGAAATGTGCTGTCTAGTGGCTTAAAATCTTAATTCAGAAACATACGGTTTATCGTCAGCTTAACAACATCAGCTTGAGCCTCTAAAATATGTGCGTTTGTCCTACTTAAACATTTTGTTGAACTGTAAAGAGATACTATCAGGCATGTTCACTTCTTTAACAGCTGCACCCTGGTCTATACGGCCTCGGGTATCCTATAGAGGATCCTCATGCCTACAAACACAGGGAGCCGCAAACCATCATTCTCTGTGAACTCTTCTCCAGTAACACAACGAACTGCGAGGTGTCAGTAGATAAGAGGCCGTCCTTTTTTCACAAGCACCACTTGGTTATAAGTTACAGGTTTTCGATAAGTCATATATTTAGATATAGAACCAGTTCGATCTCACTGAACTTTATCTTCCATCTTTCGCTACGCAATTCAAGCAGGATACAACCACCTCGATCGTTACGGATTCTATACTTACGGTTTGTGTAACAGTTTTATTTTCCATATGTGCAACATGAACGATATCGATTACTGAAGTTAAACTTCAACCTAGCTGTTACTCCCTATGGTTAGATGTGTTTGTTACATTTACAATATAAACACTTACACGATATATTACGAACCTGTTACTTGATCAAAGCGTATTTTCTAACAACAAGTTATTTACTCATGGACTAGAGACTGTACGACTGAAACCAGAGGAATTGGTACGTTTATCCTTATGTATGTAAAACACATCAATGCACGAAATAGAGTTAACTGTCCTTTATTACTGAATTAATTTCAAACTGTATGCCACTGTAACATATAATTAGAAAGGTCATCTAAAGTAACTGTCATTACATGTGGACCTTCGACCTTCTCGATAAGTATCTATAGCATGAATAATTACGTTGTCATAACAACGTGTTATCCGAGATACCATAACGAACTGATCATGCAAGTCCAAATTCCGATTAGTAGATTAAAGCTAATAGAAAATAACCCGCACAGTTTAATAATGCGTTCAACGACCTTTTGCCTTTTAAATACGTGAAATGGGAACACATTAAGGTACAACGTCAACTGGGAACTGTTAACGCTAACTGAATCGTGTGATTAATATAGGAAATATGTGTATACAACCTCAGACGAGAACATTTGCATTTATTGAATAGTTCTTCCGACTGCGTAACAGTTAAAGCATGATTCAATCGGACCTTCCGAAAATTGGCAATGTGAAGACATGACGGCAATGAACAATTGAACAGGAGGGAAGGAGCAGAGAGGTGTCCAATTTTGAAAGTTGCGAATCTAAAATGAGGTTCGAATAAATTTTACTAAGTTCTGATCATGGCACCAAACACATCTGTCGCCCTGAACTTTGTACTTATATGTAGCTTCACAGTTAGTCACAGTAAACCATGTCAAGCTGTTGATGTTCTGCCTTCAGTGTTGACACGAAGAACACTGAATGAAGGGTCAGTAAACTGTGTTTGAAAGTCAAAGAGGTGAAAAGTCAAGTCAGTATTGAGATTACTGCGTGAAATGCAAATGTGCTGCCCTGCGCACACTATAGCCTGTAACGTCCATTCCAGTGCAGGGAAAAGAGGATGATTACGTTTTCTTCCAAGTAATTCATAAATATTATTACGATTACGGAGTCCACTTCTCTGTCATTTCTAATCGGCGACCACACATCAGCATTACGCAATCAGGATTGCCAAGAGACATCCAACTGTTGATAACCCAAGCCAACTTCTAGCTCACAACATCGGTTCATACAATACATGATTACACCATGTGACAGCTACATTTAATATTCACAAGAAACCGCCCCCAAACTTATTACACCAGAACCGTTCAGCCCTTTGGCTCTCGAATGAAAAGTCGCTTGTTAGTTACAACAGTTATCTACTACTGATTTGTGAAATGTTTATTTATCCATTGTGGTCGCTCCCAAACGCCAGCGCCCAACAAACTAGGCAATCTGGAGCCTAATTCAGTCAAATGCTTAGATCATTCTCGTGTGGTTCTCAGAACTTCGGAACTGATTTTTATACGTTTTACTTTTAAGCACGTTTGAGGCGTTTGTGCATCCAGAAGTTAAGTTATATAATGGAAGCCGATCTCTCATCAGCTGATTCTGGGAATTACATTGTTAAAAAAATACACTCAGGAATGGACTGATCGCGGAGTGCGATGTCGTTTATTTTGAAGAGAAGAACAAGCGGTGGCGCCAACCTTAAGCAACAGATGTGTAAAAAGGTGAATGTGAAAACAAACTGTCTGTCAAATGTGAGACGCTGCATACTTAGCAACACTGAACTGTTGACGAGTCCTCCTACAAGAATAACAAGCGTTAATGGTCCAGTCTTTTGTGCCGTATGAAACAGACGGATTCTAGAATAAGAACAGAAAAAACACGCAAAAGTAATTAGGAAAAGAAAATAGGGTAAACGGTAAGTCTAAGAAAATCAAAAGCTTTTCACGGTACACGGGTGCTATCATGGTCAAGGCTCACGCATCGTAACAAGAAACTGTCCTTCATGATGAGATAACTGTCAGAGGAAAGCAACTGTTAACGCCAAATTCCCCGCATAAATGTGTCATAGGATCTTAGGGAACCTAGATTAGTCAGTAGACAAAAATCCGTTACTGCGTTACCTGGCAGTCCCAGTCGAACAATAGCACTACTGGAAGAGGGAAATATAATACCGCGTAAGGAGATGATCCCAGACGAATGAGAAACAGAGTTCACATCACAGCCGAAAGTATGGAGGACTGATTGAATAGCGGCATTATGAGAGTCGGTCCCGTACTTCACAATCTTGTCTGTCCAGGCAAATTGGCTTTGGTAGTCATCCACTATACTGACATCAAGCAATACAGCAGCACTGTCACGAACTGCGATCACAGCGAGTTTGATGAATGAGCTCACCGTTGGTACTCGCAATGCCTCGAAGTCTGTATAACCCAAGTTGCGCAGCCGTTTCGCTAGGTCGTTAGCCACGCGGTTGCGTCAAACCCAACGCTCGTCATGGGTGATCAGGCATGATTGCAGACTATGAACAAGGCTTTCCGGTTGACCGCAGTTGCTACGGCAGAGAACTGAGTAGTCACCTCGGCCACCTCGTGAATTTCGGACTTTAGTCCGCAAGAGACTACATCTGAGCTGGATGGCACGAATAAAGATTCTAGGGAAGATGTGGTATGGGTTAAACAGCCAACGATTAGAGAGTGGTGGACGAGACACTTCCTAAAGACCACGGCCGTCTAGCGAATGGTAGTTTATCTATCCATGCCGCGTGGGCTTATTCGTCACCACTACACCCTGAACGCGTACCGAATCGTTCACGTCCCTCAAGATAGAGCCAAACGAATTATTCTTGATCACATTCCGCAAATCTGGACATTGACTGGAGAGGGGTCTCTCTGCTCGAGATTTGCGCGAGGTAGGAATAGTGGTAGACAACCTCAGGGTGCCCAAACCGCCCAAACGAATTGAGGTACAAATGTAGCTGATTGGTGCGTCTTCAGGAAGGCGGAGTCACTGCCGAACAAACTGGCGAATCTTACATTGCATAGCTTTGAGCGTGTTACGGTGGACTGGGCTCAACACTAATGAGTGATTCATCTTCGGGATCAGATGTTGTCTCAAGAGTTCAAGACGTTGATACGGCTTCAATGGTGCTTTGGTGGTTTCATCCAGCATCGTACGAAGTTGCAGACGGTGATCAGTAATTTTTTCACTTTTCTAGGTGCACGGGACACCCAGATAGGTCACCGTGTCGGAGGCGCATCATGAATAGATAAAGTCCGGGCCGAAGTGAATAGACTCATCAGAGATAGCAGCTGCGCTACGTTTATGGTCACCGCGGATGACCATGAGCTTAGATTTAGGCGTGTTGATCTTCAGTCCGAATAGTTCCAGAGCACTGCCGGTGGCTGCAAACTTCTCAGAGAGACGGGTAGGATTCTCAGCTAGAAGGATCGGATCGTCGGCGTGGGTGAAATCGCTAACCAGTGTGTGGTGAAACTGGTAGCTATGCTCAGTTCGAGAAAGTGCCAACACCTCATCCATTGATGAATAGGAGCGGGGACAGTGGGTCACCCTGGCGGACACCACGCTGCGATCGGAGAAAGGAGCCATTGAGCGTGGCGGATGCATTCCTGTAGGAGTCGGCAATGTAATCTGTTAGAGGCGGAAGAGTGCCAAAGGCTCAGGCCGATCTGATAATCCAATCTTGTGAGATAGAATCAAACGCTTTGGCACATCAATAAAAGCCGCACACAGACTTGAAGACGTGGTACATGAGTTCCGATGCAGCGCATGAATCAGGGAGGTCGCCTCAAGGCAACTACCACGGTGTAGGAATGCAAACTGAGGAGCGGGCAGTTGCAAGCGCGAATTCCATTGATCGGCCAATATCTTGTGGAAACAACGTATCAACGTTGGAGATACGGCCAGAGGTCTACGCTCGGTGG
>JTDE01001079.1:47909-58221 GCA_014338405.1 Paragonimus skrjabini miyazakii
TCTTATTCGTTGCGTTGAAGTCCGCTTGCGTACTGTGAGTAAATAACTAAATAAAGTTTGTTTGCAGATTCACCGTCTCACTGTAACTTCCGATCCGTGTTAATATAAGGCTGGGGAAACCTTGGGTGTACGAACCCTGGAGATAGCATCACGAAAATACCCTGCTTGTCTAGTTACTCAATTATTTGTCGCTAATCCAAAATCAGAGATCAGCTCTACTGGACTGTGCATTCCACAATTCTTAAAATCCTCAGCGTGCGTTCCTACTTGGACATTTTTGTGTTCTAATTGGATTTAACCACGGTCCCCAAATCAAGTGCACTGGTGCACGAAAGTAGATAACGGCGGCCTGATGGGTGCTCGTTCCACGGTATATGCATCATAAACATATTTTTCTTTACCAAACACTAACGAAATGTCTTCAAAACTCTATGGCTCTCCCAACTGCTCTTTGTTGTTAGTATACAGTGAGATCTGAAGGAAGTCATCATCGCGAGCAACTATCACAGCATCTACTGTGATACTGAGTATACCTCTGTTGATTGTGAAGTTCCCCTATGGCCTAAGCAAATACACCGCTCAAAGAACCAAGCGCTCCTGAGAACCTGCATTACAGAAACGTCATAATCAGCTAGTCACAACCTCGCTGTGTAAACCTTTGGTAATGAAGAGCGGTGAACTGCTTATTTTTCGAAGCCGATGCCACAAAATTACAACCAACTATCAACATAACGTGACCAAGTCTGGTAAATTATACAAAGGTCTGCTCTGATGTAATACTCGCAGTATTGAGAAAAAAGCAGACTGACCCACAACAAACTGCAAGATGGTACGTAAATTATTACTGACTAAAACTCTACCATTTTGACTATGATGGTACCTGTGACATGTATGACTATATCAGAAAAGGCTCTGGTATTCAACCTTATTAAAACGGTACCGGGTGTTGACTCAATTAACATCACAGGGCTGAACAGCTGAACAAAAGGAAAGAACACTATCAGGAGTAATACACACAAGGACGTAGTTTTGCTGCGGTTGTAGTAGAAACTGTAAGCGACCTTTTCGTCACTTAAGACTTACTCATCACGAAGGAACTCCAAAAAAGTACTAATTTTCTTATTAGCTCCCGTACTCAAAAAACGATGTTATATCAACTAAAATGAGCAAAGTGGATGTGTATTCGTTTCTGAACAGTCACCTATACGAGAGTTTCTCCCAGTGATTGCTAGAAGGGATGGTTCTTCAAAGTGTGTACGACGCGGAAATAGTTGCACTTCCCATAAACAACAAACGCAGAGGGTAGTACAAAAATCATTCAAGAATATTCTCAATATGTGTTGCTGGAAAAAAGCTCGCAATCGTCCACAAGCCACACTTATTCGTTAATCGAATGTACCAAGAACATCGATATGAGTTCCGGACTATAAGGTGAACAACCAATATGACATTTTTTTGTTTTCAAAAACAAAACTGCAATCAAAAAAGCTTTCGTTGTATATCCTCTTCACTGAGTTAACAGATACCTCCAAGCTGTCAGCGGAAGAACTCTCTGTGCGTTGGTCGTCAAGGCTTTATGTGCATGTATGCTTTCCGGGTTTGTCGTGTACTTTTACAATTGCTTTACACATGCCGTTTAGGACAATTGCGCGACCTTTATCAATCATCTTAGGAATGAATCAGTGTAGCCTAGCAGACCTAAGAAACTCTGGTAACTTGTCAATGCAGTTGTGACATAGCATCAGTCATTCAAACGACATCGTTTACATTCATTGTACAAATGAAAATAGGCTGGGCTGCACTGCGCTATTGTGAACCTATTCAATACATCGACAAGGCCGTAACAGCAATGGCCTACTTTTTCCAGAAGGTATACGACAACCTAATATTGACAGTCGGTAAAACATGCGGCTCATCAACCGTGCGTTCACACTACGTTTCTATACTGGCAGCGATGCATGGACAGCGCGCCAACTAAACCCCTTTCACTTTTGTCGCATCGACTATTAGGGCCGAGTTCTGAACAGAAATATTCTGAACAAAGCAAGCATTCCAGGTAGGTTCTCTTCGCTCCTTCAAAAACGGAATCTCTGAACCTAATAAAATCCCCAAGAATATGCTGTTTACCACTGACTTTGTAACTCGTGGGACATAAGTCTTGTGCTAAAGAGATGTACGTAAAGGGGTATACGAAGACTATAGGTCTCATTATTGCATCTAAGGAAGTAGTGGCATCAGATAAGTATAAAATCAGTTGTGCTCAGTCGTGATTAGCCGAGGGGTCAGTTGTGCCAGCGAGCACATGCCTTGGAGGACAACACCGACAAAAGCAGCAGTTAACGCTACCACTGAAATACGCTGTGCTTCATTATGATCCGACTCCACAACCACAGTAGAATAGTATATCCATCACAGTAATACACTAATTCTGTGTCTCTTGAGAAAAATGCATGTCATCATCCGTTCGCTATAGGGAGACTGTTTGTCGTCCAACAACATGTCTGGAAACATTGGGAACTGTTATTCGTATTTTCAATCGATCCGAAACATGCTTCCTGGTGTGAACAAATATCTATCAGTTTTGCCCCCAGATAGTTCCATACCACGGGGATTAAACGGGTATTTGTTGTTCCCGTTGGAAAAGACAGATTGTTGATTGTACTAGCCTCAAAATGTATTACTTGGCCAATAATTAGATGTTTAAAATTAATTACATATCCCTGTTACTTGACAAGTTTTCTCGTAGTTTTATTCAAATTGCTTAAGTTGGTCTCACTTCAGGCATTGACCATGTAATGCGAACATGTTAGCAGCTTCCAGCGCATTGTTCACGACATTTATTAGACTGTACTACGACATGTGTATATCCGAAACAACTCAACTGCAACAGTTTCAAAACCCGTACACACGACACGGTCTTCAATTTAAACGATAAAGAATGTACTACGATTTTTTCGCTCATGAGGTAAACGATTTATCGATGTAAAGGATAAAAGAATGAGACCAAATATAGGGGAACTTCACTGTGACTGCTATCAACAATCATATAAGAATCGAAAACTAAAACATGTTGCAATCATATTTCGTCAGATATATGCATTTACTAACCTGTGGGACTGGGCTGAAATGACGGTTAGATAGCTTGTAGTGCAGGCTGCTAACACGCATGTGCTGATTGGGTAAAAATTCGAAACACACGTCACCGAGTTACTCGTGACCACAGTTCCAGTTTGAACAGCCCCTGTCATGAATCCGTTATGTCCGCCAAATGACCTACATACTCCACTACTCAATTTCAGCCAGTGAACCCCTAACCTTCCAATCTTGTTTAGCGAGGAGATATGTTTCAGTAGATGACCCGGGGCGTGGGATATTTTGTAGGCAAAAATTGGGTCTTTCCTGAGGTAATTGTAGTTCATTAAGAATTCATTTAACTCTGCTAGTCTTTCGGAGTAATGGATTTTCCAGAACACTACATTTATTTTAGTGGCCATGCTCTGGACAGGCTCCGAACCATATTTAAGCTAACGACAATAGGCGCGTGTTTTTGATTTTAGATATGGGGAGATTATGGAACTGAACACAGTCGAAAATATTTTGAGGTGAAGTGTTTAAACGATTCTTCCTAAGAGGTTCTTGGTTATTTGTGCCATGGCTGAAGAATTTCTTAGCTGACACAAACTGTCTGTCAGTAAGATCCCTATGTCTCGTTTGCGTAATGATGTAAAGAGCTTTCTGTCGTCAAGCCGGTAATCATCAAATTTTTCATAGTGAATGTCCATGACTTTACTTTTCTGACACTGAAAGGACGGTAAATTTCTAGGGGCCACTGTGTTAAACAGTTTGAATCATTTTGTTAGGTTATCGCATTTTCCAGATACTCTAGAAGTCGCCAGAGTTGTGCATCATCGATTTGCAATAGAATTGATGAGTTGGCTACACTGAGTAGTTCAAGAACAAAAAGAACGAATAACAGAGGGTCCTAAGATGGATGCTTGCATGACGCCGCTGTTGCGTGGGTACCACTTCAATAATTGTTCAATCACCCTGAAACTAGGCCTACGTTCAACTGGTTACTCCTATAGTCACGTGAGGACGCACTCATCTAGACCACAACAATGGAAGTTCCGTAACAAGAAGGAGTTATGAACCTTGTCAAAGGCTTTGCAACAATAAATATAAGCCACATCTATGACCACACTTTCGTCAGCAACATTCATCCAAGAGTAACAAGCAATCAGCAGATTCGTCATGCAAGAGCATCCCCCATGGAATTCATGTTGCACCTTGGTGATAACTTCAATTTCTTCAATCTTGACCCGGAAAAAAGTCATCTAATAAGCTCCCATTACCTTGGAAACCACTGAAATCAACGCTATTGGTCGATAGTTTACTGGCTTTTCTCAGCACCCATCTTCCAATACAGGTGTGACAGTGAACTGTTTGCAAGCTTCCAGAAGACGGCCAATTGACAAGGAGTTATTAAAAAGTACTGTTAATTAACCTTTCAAGAGGACATGGGATATCAAGTCTGGACGGGATGATTTGTGGATTACTAGGCTTTGTAGCTTGGCTCTGACTTGTGACATTAAAATTTGGAATGATTCGGCTAAGTTGATGTCTGTGTCGCAGATCCGTCCGTGATTTGCAATTACGCACACTTAGGTACCGTTTATCCAGAGTGTTGGCCGCCTCGGCATCTGTATTGGTAAATTCGCCAGAGGTTTGCAGTTGCGCAGTGTCAGCCTGATTCATTGTGCGTGCAGCGATTTTGCTGTAGAAACGTTCAGAATTCTCCTTCAACTTTTGTACAAAACCGCATTGATAGGAAAATCTGTCCTGTTTGATAACGGCCTTGATGTGATTGCGCTACATGACATACTCAACAAACGCAAGTTCAAGCTGGTCCAGTTGGTGCATGCTCCTAGTTAAACGCTTCAGGATAATCAGACGTTTGGTTCTACTCTGTAGTCGTATCGACCATCTACTAAACCTGGGACAACTTACTGGAACATGGTTGTTAACGATATCGAAGATTTCCTCAATGATGAGCTCCCAGTGGTCAGTTAGATTGAGTGTATTGAAAGAGGCATGTCATTCAACTTTGTTAAGCTTTGTCTTCATTCCCATGAAATTTGCTTTCCAATGCTCCTCCAGATCTAAATTTGGAATACATGTCCTTTAGTTCCGTGCAGATAGCTGAATTACGTTATCCTGCGATTACTACAACCAAGTGGAGCTGTGATATACGGTTTACCTTTGACGTCAACCTCGATGGAATGGACTTAATCTTGGAAAGACGGAGCTTTATTCAGGCACCAACTGGTATTGTGGCTGACTTACTGAAACGAGACGCTCTCCATTATTGCATCAACAACTCCGCAGCGGAGACGGACGTTGCAGTATTGACTAAATGGTTCGTGAAGTCGAGCTCCAAATGGTTGAGATACCCGACTGTCAATGTTTGAGCATAACCTAAAGATGGTATTCTACGCAGACCGCTGTACAAGGTCGTGTCGGCATCTCTGTTCACAGAAGGCGATCTGTAAATTATATCAATCAAACGAATGTAGTTTCCATTGCTTTTAACTATCTGTTTGACTGATTCCGAAAGATCTAGTAGCACCTCGTCACGAATACTTGAGGTCTTAGGAAGCGATCATAAATAAACGGCTACACTACCTCGTTTACCGATTTTCTTATCACTGCAAAGCACTGTTATGCCGGGGATAAACAATTCGCCATCTTGCACTTCTTTTTTACACCAGGGCTCCGTGATGCTTACTATAAATGGGTTTTGTTAGAAACAAGGGTCTCAAAGCTCGTCCAGTTTAAAAAAGAGTAAAGCCGCGTGACTGTAAGCACACAACAATAGGAGGAAGTTTTACTGTTTACAGTAAGTGTAGCAGATGCATTTAATTGAGGATATTCATCGGGGAGAGTCGAGTCGGTGAGTTGTAATTTGATAAGAGACCGATATCCCCACCCATCAGTGGTCAAGAACGTGATCAGGCGGCTTAGTACCTCGCCTCATCGTTCACTTCAAAAGTGTCGAGGTATATTAGAAAAGGAAAATTGTCCTAGAGTAAAACGTAGACGAAAATTGGTGAAACACTGTTTTGAGCTGCAGTGAAACACGTAATGATAAGTAAGGTCACATGGTCAACTTAATCTTCGATGTAATCATGTTGATTACTGGTAAGCGTAAGGTGATTTTGGTCAACCTGAAGATCACTTAATACCGACCGCAAACTTTGTATTCTCATAATATTTTTGGCCAGCCCCTTTCTAAAAAAAGGCACTGTACTTGCATTTCACTTTTGTCAGGGCGCGTCAGTTATGTACATCTTCGTGATAGCCGGGATTAAAATACGGCCACACTTTCATTCGGCAAAGGTTTACCATTGATCTCACACTGGACACGACTGAACTTTCATGTCCAAATGTTCATCTACATTGCCTTGTACATAGGGCTAAAAATGGCCCGATCGCCTAGAGAGGAGGTATAGTGACTGTCCTGTTTACTCCGAATTCAGAAATTACACAGAGGAACGAACGGTACATCCAAATAAATAGTGTAAAGCACACTGAAGCACTACTTCAGGACAATAATTAATTTCGGGACGAATATGTTGTTAGTTTCACTGAACTAGAACAGGCCGTCTAATAATAAAAGCCTGTGGCGATCATCAGGAACACTGGTGGAAAGCCAAAAGCAGCTTAAGTGTTATTTATTGCAACACGTGGTCACGTCTGGCAATAAGAGATGAAGTTAACAGGAGATAATTAGCATTAATCGTACACTTAAAAGAAACAATGAGGTCTGAGGCGACTACGTGAAAGTGACCAAAGGCATAGGACGCGTCGGAGGAACGATGTTGCCACTTCCGTATATAAACTGACCGTAATTTCAAGGTCCAGTAGTTTAATGCTTACACACATATGTAAACGTATGAGCAAGAATGGGGTTTAAATGAAGGTCATTTCACCTAATTTACGATTGTGACGAAAGAAAGATGTTCAGACTACCTTCAATTTCTGGCATCTGCTGCTACTTGTATGTAGAAAATATGCTCCTCTTTGAAAGTAACTGACCACGATCCACAACATAGGGCATGAACCGACGAGCACATCAAAATTGGTGAAGAACATCTTAGTGTGGGTATTTTACAACAAGACAAAGGAACAAGATTATCTGGATAGTACAAGATCGAATAGGGTAGATGTGGATGAAGGTATGTCGTTTACTGCGACAGACCATCAACGTAGACAGTGTCTTTGATCAGCAATTTCAGTTTTCAACAAATCCGAAATCTAGAAGAGATCCATTCGCGAAAAATCTGGACTTCGGCTGGATTCGAACCAGCGACAGAAACACCATGCCCAAACGCGGCAAGCGCTCTACCAGTTGAGCTACGAAGCCACGCCAGAAGCTCAGAAGTTTCACATTTGGATCTATTTACCCACCCAACCAACTGTGCCATATGGAATCCACCAAATGATCCAGCGGATTGACTGCCCAAGCAGGATTTCTCGATCAGTTCACGCTGGAGACTACCAACGCAACCGATGAGCATTGACATTGAATTACTAATAAGTAGTTTGGCAGATTTGATAATTTAGAAGAGACCCATTTGCGAAAAATCTGGACTTCGGCTGGATTCGAACCAGCGACAGAAACACCATACCCATCCGAAATCAGACAGGCAAGAACTACCAACTTGACATACACAGATACGTTTTAAACTGAACTGTCAGAAATTTAACAGTTTAGGATCACATGAATCTTTCATCCACTACTGGTTTTACCTAAGTGATGGTGGTTCTGGTGACTACTGCTAAGTACAGTAAATGGTCAGTTGGTACACGAGGCACGTCACCAAAAAATCAACGATTACGTATTTTTGTTTTTAACCGTTTCTCATGTAATTGACATTGTCAAAAATGACCGCTGGTCTGCATTCGCAATGTTCACAATTTCGGTTCATTGGATGTGAGGTAATTGATAAGATGAAGATTGTCAAGATTGTCAAATTATCTGTTCACATCGCTGAGAATGGACCACGGTTCTGAATTATGAAACAAAATTGACCACCGCTACTCTCTTCTCTTCAACAAAAACGGGACAACGTTCCGATAACTTACCAAAAGAGGATTGGCAAAGGTAGCAAGTTTCTTCGCCTTTCGGGTCGAAGTCACTTTAACTAAAGAGAAGCCCACACCAAGTGAATAAAACAGTCTACAATCTCAAGCCTGCAATAACCAATCTGAAAAGCGAAACGTCCCAATCGTGAAGCAGCTTTTTGTATTTTGTAAGCGCACATCCCATGTAGATCAGCCTTATCAGTTACCTTGTTTACTGAGTTGTGTACATATTTGAAAAACGTCCAAGGGGAAAGAATATTGTTTGCATACTCCTCGTCATCAAGTACAGCACCGGGAAAAACTCTATAGCAATAAGACTACAATCAAACGAAAGCGTCTTTTAACATGATCAGTGGAAAACATTTTAAGTGAAGTAGAAGTCAGTTACTTTTTGAATAAATAATTGAAAGTAACAATCCAACGAGAGAGTTGTCTATGGACTATCCATCTACTTGCGAGGATAAGTATAAAGAGATCTTCCTGATAACTGGAAACAGTGTTGGTGTTGTTCGTAGCTCGGGTTGGGGATTCAGATATTGAGATGCTGGCCGAGCTTGGCTTTTAGTTTGCAAACGTTTCATCACCAGACGAGGTGATACCATCAGTGCGTAAGTGTTTCAACGTATAGGTTTGAGCATAGAGTTTGGTGAAGTGTGATGTATGCCTACACATTTCTACCGGAGTCAGATGGCCTTCAGACCTGAATTTTGATTGGTCACTTTCCGTTGCTCCGATCATTTTATCCTGAATTACCATTGACTGTTTTTTGTTACATTTGAACTTTAACCTGAAACCTGATTCATTATTTCCTACACCTTTTGAGCCTTTGATCTGGAATCTGACTGGCTGCCTCTTGGTGCTGTTGAACGCTCACCTCGAACCTGTTTGGTTGGTCCATGCCCTTTGACTGGATAAATCACTCCCTCGTTCTCAGAACCCGATTCGGCTGTTCATCCAATATCCCGCTTTGACCATCCGTCTGATCCGTTCAATTTGCACCGTTCAGGTTTGCCAGGATGTGAGCCTGACGGCGTTTAGATCTCCTCAAATCCTTGCTTCGCATCGGTTCATAGATATTTTCTAGCTCGACATGTTTATTTACACGAGAAATTTTCTTGCGTGTCTGGTGTTTGCTTGAGTAAGGATTTCTGTGCTACTCAGATTGAAGATGCGTCTAGTTTGACCCTCGTGAACGGAGGTCAAAGAATACCGATTGTGCCTACTGGTGATCAATGTGTGCTCATGCATTTGTGTTGATAATTTTCATCCGGTTTGCTGACGTAATGTTCAGGTCAAAGTTTAAATGCAACAAAAATCAGCCAATGGTAATTCAGGATAAAAAGATCAGAGCAGCGGAAAGTGATCAATCAAAATTCAGGTCAGAAGGCCAGCTGACTCCGGTATAAATGTGCAGGCATATATCACACTTAACCAAACTCTATGCTCAAACCTATACGTTGAAACACTTACCCACTGATGGCATCACCTCGTCTGGTGATGAAACGTTTGCAACTTAAATACCATGTTTGGTGAACATTTCAATACTCAGATAGAACGACCAACCATATTCACTTGATTTTCTGGAATTTCAACGTGATGAAGACAATTCCAGGTAACTATACACGACACCACCTTGAAAAGCAAAACTGCAACCACCCTCCGAAAATTCAGGTAGCGTAGACAGTTCGAAAGCCATCAACTTTGGACTGACAAAAGCGGACAGAGTGCCCCACAGGGACGCTCACATAGGCTCAGTCTGTGATGCAACGGCCACTACCCTACATGAAGGCTCACGAACCCATGCCGCGGTGAACTCTCTCTCCGTCGCCGCTAGCACTGCTTTCTCAAGCTATTCAACGTGCTCTTCTGTCTTTTTGTGCCCAGCAAGTGAAAGAAATAGCCCTCGAGTGCGTGTACACTAATTGTCTGAGTCTTTTAAACAGACTGTCATAAGTCAAATAGTTGGTTTACGACACTAGCCCTTACATGCTTGTTTTCACTTAGACTTGATTTTTCGAAAATATCATTGAAAATGAACTGTAGGTTCCTGGCTGCGCGCTGTACTGAACAGGCTCCTACTACGGACGCATGGAGGGCTACGTTGTACCAGATGCTCTTGTAACGTTTTCCACACTATTTTCTATTTCAAAATTCTGATTGTTATACA
>JTDE01001080.1:5031-19697 GCA_014338405.1 Paragonimus skrjabini miyazakii
ATCATAGTCACCATTCACACTCAACCAGCAAAATAGCATCATGCATCCAGCCATCTAAAACCATATCAGATGCATTCCTACATATTGGTGTCACCATGTGTTTTCCTGAAACGGTCAAGCGACCTGCACAATTACACGTTGGCCACTATGGATGAACGACCAAATATTTTAAACCTGTGTGGAGCTCCCCATGAGGTCATAAGGCAGTGGCGAATCTACACCTGCCACAGAAAAACGTCCGGAAATGTGAACGCAGTTTGCAAAACTGTTCGCAATTGAGGTGTCCCAACGGTAGTCAAAACCAGTGCTGAGATTTGCCTAAGGCTAACCAGATGCTCCGTATAAACTTGGCCTCCGTAAACCACTGTGAGTTACTGGTTTCCTTAAGTTGAATTAACGAATCTTGGCAGTAGCTTGCTAGCACTCGTTAAGTATTTTGCCTCAAATTCTTCCGCTTTGTTCCACACAGATCCTTCATATAATTCCGACTCCATGAAATCTATTTGTCTAAAATCCAATATTTTAATCCGTCAGCCGTTTCTGGCATATTTTACGCTGTTTAAAATTTCAAATCTCAGCTTTCTTACACTCTGATAGATTTAAAATATCACCCGAACATTGCTCGAATTATTATGAACTGTTCGTGCTGAAAGTATTTTGTTTTGATAAAACTTGGTAATTGTCATAAATAACTGGGCAAAACAAATAACAGAATGCTTCGGTGATTGAAGCTCTGTTTTGCAGTTGTCTTATTTTGGATGGCAGGGTGAACTCCCACCATCTTTTGCTCTTCTCCGCACAAAACACTGTTTCAATTAACCATAGAGCATTCTAGAACCAAACAACGATCAGCGTCACGCAGTTTCCATGTCTACAAATTGTTGACAATTTCCCTGTGAGATGTAAATCACTGTGGATTATCTTAGGCAGTTGAAACATATTAGGTACTCAATGCTGCCTGTTCTCACAAATAAACATAAACACACTTAACATTCAACGTTTGTCTTTCGTCAGTCAACATTCAGCTGCTCCGTCACTAGTGTACCTTCACTAGTTGCCCGAATCCTAGCACTCTTTTCCTTAACTCCAATCACGGTTATCTGAACAACGTTTATCTAATCAACCGTGATGCTGGTCCATACAAGTTATCTCGATGAACATTTAGTACTTCGGAATATTTTCAATGCCAGTCGAGCATTGCAGCACAAGCTTAGCAAGAAAATGGAGGAAACACTTATGTGGAATTGATTAGACAATTCATTTTCCATTCCGGTTTTATACATTTCAGACGATGATTTATGCTTCTGTACAATTTTGCCAAATGGATAATTGTATGCTACTCACGCAAATGTGAGTAGTGGTAGTGTTATTTACAGTATTTTTGTGGAGAATTTTCGAACGATATCCTTACCGATCTGCAAAGCTGAGGACATTGGAATGAGGTTGGATCTCGTGATTAACCATTTTAATCAAATATACATCAGAATGTTATTATCATGCACTTGAGGCGAACAATGGTAATTTACCTATGCTATTCAATGAATCTCATGGTAGAAATGTAGGTTTATTCAAGCTAATTGGTTGGAAAGATTTCCTCATACCACAGCTTGAACTGTGTGCATATACATTTCTCGAAACGATTAATCATTTGTGTTGATCAACTCTCTAACAATCACGTCATAACTCCGCCCTTCTTAGCTTAAGTGTTTTGCCGATATCTTTACTTTGGACCGATCGTATCTCATCTATTCACCTATTTGGTTTCAAAGAGTTCTTCGTAATCAGAGTGTAGAACTGAATAAACAAGAATTCACAAGAATAAACGACGTCCTGTATTAGTTCATAGTGTCAATAGTGCAATTGCAAGCATGTCTAACGTGTCGTCAAATCGTTTCTGCAAGATAAAATGCACTGAAGAAAGCCAAAAATGGTTACATAAATCCTTGATCTGATAAGTATGTATTCATTACCAGACAGATACAATAACTGCCCTGATACTGAGAGATATGTATTTTGACTGCATAAAGTTGACAATCGATGGGAAGCGCACCGATTTGAAAACTATTCCAACTTACACAACGGAGATCGGTTGTATGAGAACACAAACGAATACTTACATATTTATATATATGTTTGTATATGTATACTGTACACTGAGGCTAGTTACATAACGTCGATGATAGTGTTAAGTCGATTGAATATAGTTCACACACATGCAAACAGACCGGGGATGACATTGATTCAACTTTCAGTTATTCAGATTTTTTGTATCATTTCTGTCTTTCTTTACACAGTAACAGCGTTTCACAAGTGCATTCTGTGACGAGATAGAATCACACATCAAAGCTATTAGCAAATTATTGAGCAAACATGTTCAGTGACTGTATATATATATATATATATATATACAATAAATAGTAGGAACAACCACTCATAGACATTCTCAGTAACAGTATTAAGCCGATTGCATTTACACTCGATATGCTTGTGATGAGAGCTGGCGAATGATTAACAAGTATAATTGATTGCAGCGTAAACAAAACGGTATGTTAAGGCAGCTGCCAATCAATGAGAATCGTAGAGTCGTTTGTCAATACTGAAAACAAGAAGCATCCAATTGAATATTCAACTTCGAACTCTGATGCTCCCTAATAAATATTTGAGCTACGTTTACTTAGATGTTCGCAGATAATGTAACATGCAATCACTATGTCAATTAATTGGATTGATCAACCTGAAATATTCCACTAGAGTTAATAACTGGCCAAGTGCGAAATGGTCGAGACCTGGTCTGTTTTCAATGGACATAAATGATACCGTCTCTTCGATCGCCAAACACGTGTTGGAGACCGGACATGTGGCCGGCTCGACAAACGCTTTCCGTGTGTTGATGCATCATCACAAGCCTTTCATCCTTAAGTCACTCGAGACGCTACTTGTCATGCGTAGTAAGCCCGTCCTCTGTGTGCAAAACTGTTGACCCCGAATCTCCGTCTGCCATGGTTTTGACCAATGACAGACTAGTGTATTGACTGACTTGATTTATGAACCTAATTCGCTTAAACATTGTTGATATTCACCGCTGTTATGCGTAGCAACTGACGAGAACATACGAAATGGTACGACAACCTTGCCAATCCGGTCTTCTGACTTTCTTATTCAAATATATGAAACGGTTTGTTACTTTCCAACCACTACTCAACAACAACGGCCGTCTGTTTTATTCCACATAGGCGGTGAAGATCATAGGTGCTGAACGGACACGAACGCGGAATACAAACCTGTTTGAAACTACGGAGAATTCCTTATCTGTAGTGGAAATACATACCAGTTATAAAAAATCGAAACACAATTTAGATGCAAAGCGATGTGGAGAAGGAATCTCAACTTAAGATCACTCAATTTCAAATCCACGGTACTCAGCATAGCCTGAACAAACACATGAACCACCACATTTTTGTTCAATATTTACTGTGTTGACGGTAACCACAGTACACACTGACTGTGGAAGACCAGTCGAGTATTGCAGCACATTCGCACTCTGAAAATACAGTCAAATCTCCTGGAGTGAGCAGCACAGTATTCTACCCTGAATGGTTCGAGAATTTCATTTCACTCCTCCGTTGGTCCTCATTGTTGTAACAGTACACACTCTAAGAATACACCACATGTGTCAATCTCAAATACTGCATGAATGCTGAAGACACTGAAGTACGATTTAGCCACATCAAAAATAGACACTGATATTCCTGGAGTATGTGACCGTTGTAGCCTATGTTTTGTATAGCAGATCCAGTAGACATTCCATATGCGCCTCAAACTACCGATTACTTCAACAAATTTGAAATCACTTCACTGCATTGACTAACAGGAAAGATGAAAATGATAGGTCCTAACCACTGCGGAATTCTAATTGTATTGAGGAGAAGAAGAAGAGTTTTACTCAGTGCAGCTGAAACAGAAATACCACTGAAAACATTTCGAAACAACGTATTCAGCTTAATTTCAATTTGAACATCACCCACAATTGATCGCAGCTGTCGCATCCCCTTTCGAAAAGAAGCACTAGATTCGAGTTTCGCTCTCATTAGAGCTTGTCAGTAGAGCATATCATCATAGCATACATGTTCAGACATGTTCATGGAACACAACTGAACGTATAGAGGAATATTAGCTGACTAAATGGAAATAACAACCATATTGCGTGTATTCTTGTTTAAAAGCAGTCTAGTAAACCTCTTGCTATATTCTCCAAAATAATATGACGATTGGTACTCTGTTGATCTCATGCCCTCCATAACTAAAACATATAACAACTAAATGACTAACATAAGTAGACTACTGAAACAGTTTTAAGCGACGACTTGTCGACACCATGGATCTTTTATTGCACCGGTTTACTGAACTATACTAATGTTATATCAATTTGCAAGTAAAACAATATCTCATCTTTTAGTCAATGTGACCATAGCGTTTTGTCTACACCACAGCATAAATGCAAACTTGTCACGGTCAGTAAGACGTCGATTTAGGACAATCGCGCTAGAGCGAAACATCACAATTATCAATTGATGTGCGTTCCTGTTGTGGTTGTCAGAATAACAGTCCATAGTTAGGAAGTCGCATATCGACTATTGTACTGATGAAACTCCAAACGTTCGATGAAGCTCACATGAAAAGATGAGATCGGAACTAGCATTAAGGTCATTCACAGATGGATCGTCGAAGAACAACTCGTGAACTGCTGTCGATCTACTTGCAAACGTTAATACGACAAACTTACACGACAACAATTAACTGATGCTTGCTGAGCCCACCACCTCGAGCGCACATTCGCAATAGGTTGTCTGTGTTTGTATTAACTCAACATCGTCATCACAAATACACGTCATACGGAGTATGTGTTTCATCAACCTAAGCCAGTCTGGCTTATAAATCACACTTCATTCATTGTGAGACCTTGATGTCGGTTAGCATTTGTGTCGTCTGGTTGTAACATTAGTGAAAGCTATTTAAAAATCGATTGTCTAAACAGAACACTTCGAATCGTTTTAGCACGGGACTGCTACATCAATAGAGACTGTGAAACAATATGAACGTAAATTCTCTGACCGACTCAGATGTTGAATGAAGCAAATTGGGAATAGTTGTACAATGGCAAACGTCCACTTATTTCTCAACTCGGTCTATCGCTTATCGCAACGAAAATATAATTTCATTGATGGTCAACACAACAAAACTGTTTCAAGTTGAACATCACCCACAATTGATCGAAGCTGTCGCATCCCCATGGACTTTCCAGTCGGCCTTTTTCTAAAATAAGCACTAGACTCGAGTTTCGCTCTCGTTAGAGCTCGTCGGTAGAGGACATCATCACCACTGCCGGAACTTGAACCACGGACATGCTGTTCATCAGGAAACCGTGTTTACCACATTAGGCACGACCAAATTATCATATGTGAACGCTCAACCACTTCCGCTTGTGAGTAATGATCAGGTTGTGGGTGATGTTCAACGTGAAATGAACCAAATCCCCGACATATCATTAGTAACCACAAAACTGTATTAGGAACGTGCTTGAAACATTCCGTTCTCTCTGTATTCATTCTCAATGCATGAGATTTCGCACAACCACCGCCCACAGTATTAACTTCGACCTGGAGGTGTTGTTTTATCAATTTCAACTTTATTGGCCTAATTTAATTCTTATCAGATTAGTGTCCGTTCGGTTCCCAACAAAACCTGCTGACCGTCGGCTGAAATGACTGAGGTATACTCGAGTTCCAGCCCGTAACTTTTCGTTCAACTCTACCACAGAATCCGCTATCCACTCTCGGTTTTGTAAATGGGTGAAGGTATTCGATAACGCAAGTAATGACATATCCGACTCGAATCAGTATTGGTAATCGACATGCATATAATTATGACTTTGCCCGCTATTTCAACTTTGATTTCACTCAGTACGATTACACTAACTAACACCTGCTATACTAACTGAAATACACTTCAGCAGATTGAACCATCAAGTCAAACCAGTCACGCGCACCGTTTTCTGATTTCATGATAACAGTGAGCATTCGTGCAGTATTGATGCGTTAGTAGTGACAGCCATGTAGAAACGTATTGGCCTACCAGCAAACTTCACAGCACTTTTACACGAAACTATCACAGTCACCAAACAATAAAAAAACAAAACAGATGCACCCTTTCTGACTAATGTAAACCTTGAACTGACCAACAAACTAGCGTCATAGTTATTCTCCCAGCAGAGATTGGTGCAATAAATTTGTGTATGGGAACATACATGCAATATAAAGGCCTATGTTTCACACTGGTTAAGGATCTTTCGATTCCTCGACCTACGCTTCATATCTACACAAGATAACCCAGACTGCGTTTATGGTAATAAGTTCGCCCCCTTAACAATTTACCGAGCGAAACTGGAATTAACAGATTCCGAAACCACTCCCTTATTTTGCCGTCCGGACGATATTTCCTAAGAAAATACACATCCAGATCACCAGCTAACTTTAGAACTTGATGCGTTTGATTATCCCCACGAATTATCCAGCATTGTGTAGTCTACAGTTTTTGTCTATTTACTTATATGTACTTTCAATATCTTAATCCAATAGATTGCCACTGACCTTCAGTGTCATGTGACGCACCAGCTGGTTTGCAGACTGGACATAATCTATCTACACAAACCTAGACAAAATGGGTCTTGGTGATCAGGTCTGAATTCGCAAACTTGTGGTTAACAGTTGGGGACGTCGCCAGTGAGCTACCACGAGCTCTAATGATCGAGATGCCTTACACGTGGTTGTGACCGAATCATCTCACATATGATTTCGATGAGACCGGTGGTGAATCCAGTCGCAACAATTAATTTACGAGCACCGAGACACACGTTCGAACATCGTTGCATCAGTGATACAGGTATGTACTATGAAAACCGGAATAAATATCCCAGTGATTAGTAGATTCCAGTCAACAAACCCTAGTAACCAGATTAGGTATGCATCAGTTGGATATATTTACAAGCGGGAAATAGGTCGTGAATCCGTTGACAACAAATGTTGCATTGATATGTTGAATCAGTTCATCAGAATGTCGCAATAAGCAAGGACTCTGTCGACGGCTGAATGATCCAAATGTCTAGCATAATACAATCGCTTTTATTACTTGGCTACTGCCAACAACAACTGCTATCAGCAGGCTGCAATACTGGTTCCAATCAGAGCTGAACCGATAGAGATGGGGTCGCAGAACACCCATTCCCATCGACAACATGATTCGAGGCAACAGCGACTTTGACACACATTATCCGTAGACTCAAGGGAACAACACGGAGACTGTCAGCGCTGTCACACTCCAGATGGAAGTACAACGATGTGACCATCATTCAAACGACAGAACACTAGAGTGGTGTATGTAATCAACGCGTTTACGGTGGAATGATTACATACTTGCTTAGCAAGTCATGGATCCACATCTTCCTCCGTTCTCATTCATTTTCGCAACTACGATAGCTAGTACCTACACAAACCTTGTCAGTGTCCTCAGGCAGGTGAAGCCAAAACACACTGTGATCACAAATATGTATATTGCAGACGTAACATACTTCACAGAATGAAAGACAAAGTTGTTCAACAGAATACTCTTCGTGAAAATGAAGGCAGAAACCGTACGAGAGAATATAATTGGACAGTGGAATGCAGATCAAATGAATATAGATTGTCAATTGTGCAAACACGTGATTTCGGTCACTCTCAACGGGCATTTGCAATGACAGATGGCGTGTGTAAACAATATATATGAGGACCAGAACCTGTCAAATGACTCACCGAAACTCACCGAAGTGGGGTTGATCACGGTCTACTGGAGGTGATTGGGAGTGCTAGTGAAAGTGTGAGATTGTCACGCGTGCTTGACATGCGACATATGTTCGTTCATTTAGGTATCACCTCATTCTCCACGAAAGTGCCTTCAATAAAAATGTTTCAGTATCTCTCCAATCGCTTTGAGAATTCACATCCAAATATCGGCTTTTCAATCGACATGTATTGTTCTCTACCTCAACTGTCCCCTTTCCATTCAGCAGAGTACCATATAAGCAGGATAATATGGTGACATTAGTTTCACCACTAGAACTACTGATGGCACGCATATTCATGGTCCAACCATAGGCGAGTGGATTACTATAACGACGAGACCTTGACTCTGTTAACTCCTTTCACTCATGTACACCTCAAGAGTATAGTTAAAATCGAAGTGAAAAGTAATAACTGAATATCCTTTCTACACACTCCAATACTTTGTAAATCAAATGGTTTAGGTCACAGATCAATCCATTAGGAGGAAACGTAGATTGCACGATATGTACAATTTGTCACTGTTGTCCCAATGAAACAAAATCGAAGCCCAGTTTGCAGCTTAGCAAAATCAATGTGTAAAACGATTGTCAACAACGTTTCGTGGACAGGAATATTCAGCTAGGAATGAAGCATGGAAGCGCAAAGACAGCCTACAAAAAGCCTGCTAACCAAAACACGTTATTAAACATCTGCCCAATGTTGGTGGCACACATCAAAAATAGCCGGAATAGGTTCTCTTGGTCATTTGGTGTCTTACTCTATTGTTGTCAAACAGGCTATGTTGGGAGTACCACGATGCGAACAGCACAAAGAATTTGTCAACGGTCAAGGAAACCACACTTTCAGCACAACTGGTTGCCACTTGACTGACGTTTGTCTCACAATGAAAAAAACTAAAGCATTGCAACAAAACATTGCCATTCCACAGCTGCTAGATAGTGACTAGAAACGATGACAAAGGTTATGGCGATCAGATTAGAAAACGCATGGTTGTCTGAGAAAAATTGTTTGTTTAAAGCTCTCCTTCCCCAATTTTGACTGACAATTTATAAGGCAGTTGAAACACACATATCGTACGAACCGCTTAAAACTGACGAACGCTTGTCGCAAGACTTACAGGAATGACACTCACGCATCCACAAACAATCACACCCCACTTCAGCTGAAAGTCATCCGTCTCACATACGTGATTTTCAATGAGCAGTTCGAACTGTCCTGAGTCTCTCACATATCACCTGCACAGTCTGTAATTGTAATAGCCCACTAACAATAACAGTCACCGAACGAAGCGGTTTGCATAATTCATTCCTCATGGCTTGATATACTTGATTTCTCACTCGTGAATTAGAATGGAGTGTTGTCCTGTGAACTAAATCAGGACATATCTAATGGGAATACATCAGTATTCGTCGTTAATAAATGATTAAACAAGAACGATTATTAGCACATTCAATAATGATGGAAACAAGCAATTATGAATCAACTTACTGGAACACACGTGGATGTAAACGCTCACGATGTCAGTACTCCAACGGTCCACGTTTCCTGCGGTTTCATACCGAGTCAGATCCCGGTATAATGTGCATTTAGTTGTCTAGAATGCAACGAAAATGTTTGTGAGTCATTGCCAGCAAACAAGTTAAACCTATCGTTGAAACGGCTACCAACATTACTAAATCTGATTTCGCCAAACAACTATCTAACAAATAAACTCACTTGTTTGTTATAAATTACCGCAGAACAGTGTATACTCGGCTGACAGCTCCTTTTGCATTCATTTAACGTGACAGAAATATAGTTAACCTGTACTTCATGATTGTGTAGATAATCAGATTGCCTCCACACCAACAAATGTTCTGGGCATTCCACATCGACTTCCATTGCGATTGACGAGTCAACCGTAGCGCAGAGCATATGGCGGAGTATGGAAAAGCAGACGTGCAAAACGAACCCACGAATAATGTCGTACTGATGAGGTATCATTTCATGCTGAACAAACCAATACTGAACGCCGATTTACAGTCCATCGCTATTTGTATACATCACTTGCGCGCACTGATATCCAATCAAATTTCAGTTAATGGCACCAATCCTTAAAATACCTCTGAAATCTCAGTGAATCCAGTCGAGGACACGTTAGTCCGGTGGGTCCGGAGATCGCCCACACGGACTTGTCGTTGGCTTAAATTTCTCCATTGGCTTATTGAGGCAATATGCACTTTACTATATTGCATGGAACAGAACTAGGCAACCAGGTTATCTTTTAGTTCGAAGTAAGTATTAGCTGGTCAGGCAATATAATACTCATGCGAAGAGAAATCGCTAATTCAAATGTTCCCGAAAACATCATAAAATCAAAATGATTATCTCATGCGCATCACACAAATTGTTTGCACACGAAACCTACTTGACTGAGAGTCAACAAGCGAAGTTGAAATATTTCCAATCCACGTTCCTAGTTTCACAATGTCTAAGTTGAGTTATCATTGACGGTTACGAACAACACGTGTCTAGAAATCTCGGTATCGTGGTGCACACTTCTGTTTTGGCTTTCAGATATGAAACTCATCAGTCATAAGCCTCGTCCATACCAGAGCTCGAGCTCCTGAATACAGTAACATCACAGGTTTCATATGAACAGACGACGATAGACTTTATGGTTATTACTATATTCATAGGTTCACTGGTTTTGACACAAGGAAGAAAGTTATCTGCTTACGTGTTCTTGTCTCTGTATTGATCGGTGAATAATTGCGTTGTTGACACTGAACAACAAGTTATTTCACATGGACCACTGATATGGTCGGTCCAAATCTTTCTACAAAATTATGCCATCTTCCGGGCACCCTAGATTTTGTAAAAAATTTGTGTCATCGTCCTAGGACAACATCGGCGATCAGACTACGCTGGACGGTTCAAGAACGGAAAGACTGCATTACGGGATACTGAGATGGATCCCTGTGGAATGACTTTATTCAAGGGGTCTACACTGCAATGTGCCCGTTCACGTTGAACTTACGATCAGTTTCACAATCCACGAGCAATGTGAATAAACTTGCAATCGAATTCCTGAATACGGAAATTCCGTAACAAGATTGCATACATTAAGATAAATCACATCTGTGACCAGTGATATTTCGGAAGCTTCCGGTCAGACGTCACGAGCAATCTGCGGATCCGTGATGCCATTAATGCTGAATGAGACATCTTTCCAATCTGACAGAATTTCGAAATGTTTAACATGCAGTGATAAAAGAAAATGGCTGTGTTATATGTTGCCAACATCCATGGGACGCATGTACATCAACAACAGCGTAATTTGATAGGATAACATACCAAAGAAATGTAACGTTTGAACCATGTCATCGTAATACAAGTCCTGTCCAACATCGAAATGATTGTACGTCATACGATCATAAGCATTTTCGAATGACCTGCTCACTCTGCAATTCAAAGTGCTATAACCATGGCCACATCGAAGCTGTTTGCTCTTGCTCGAAGACGTCTTTGGTATATACTTCTTTAGAACAGCAAAATCACTCATCCGACTTTCAATCCATTGTTCTAGCTGTAACTTCACTTAGTACTGTTGAGACCACAGATCATGTGACACAATCATCTACTGATAACGGATGTATCAAACGTTTCCTTATTAGTGGTACTGTTACTGTTGGGTCTTTTAATTCTCTTGACTACATGCAGTGGCTTGAACGTCCAGTTGACTTGAAGTCCACTGTTATTCCTGTTGAAAGTGTTACTCGGCATGTTTTATCTAGTCTTGGCAACTGCGAATTTGTCCTCACAGATATATAGTCCGTCACCTGTACATGTCCATCTTCTGTGATCAATTCTGGTGCACCAGCAATTTTGGTCTTAGATGCAAGAACATCTTGAAACTCTCCATTGCAATGGTCGTTGAATCTTCTGAGATCAGTACACGCGAATTGAGTTTTAATGTTCAGAGAAATCCGGTGATATACGAGTTGAGGCCAGTTAATCTTTGCGCCTTGGATGCACTCATTTTTTATGAAGCGTCACATATTTCGTTTTGGTCTCGATGAACCCGCTCGTGTCATATTGTCTGAGTTATGTGCGAAACGAATGCCTACCACCGTGGAATTCTTCACATGGGCTAGTCCTATTGTGCCGCTTACAAAACGCGACAGTCAAGCTTCGAGATTGCGCGGTAACTACCGCATACTTTTAATTAGGTGCCTGCAGCAGAGAATTATGATAGAATAACCGGAAGACATCCTCCATCGATTTGCTGATTGAAAGTGCTGCACAAAACCTGATCGTATATATGCAAACCTGCAAATTTCTCTTCATGGCTCTTCCAGCTTGATGACCACTCTATTCGGACTATTCAACTAGAACCATTCACCTTTTGGACTGAATGTTTTCTCTCAGCAATTTTACAGTGCGTGATAAACATAGTATGTACTACTGTTGGAGGTTTGAGGGTTCTCAAGATGGCATTATTTCACACGCCTCTACTGGTCGTCAATGACTGTTACAGCAAAGTGATCAGCGAGTAGTTCTTGGAGTCTCCACCGGTTTAGGTCACGCATTGTTTGAGTCACGAAATCAGAGCTGAAAGCAGAGCGAACGAAAGCGTTGATGGTGCTAGTCACAGTGAGTAGTATGTGGTTGAAAAGCGAATGCATTTATCAATAATGTAGGGTAAGATCAGTGTTCCGTTATTAATTCCGGTTCCGCTGTTTCTCAGTCCAGTTCCTCTTCACTGTTTTACTTTTACTACCGTTAATAAAGATTTCATCGGAAACGTTACAACAAGGGAATTCCAATCGAATTGGTCCCAACTAGGAATATAACGTGATCAGTTCTGAATAGCGATCTATGCACAGATCCCTCTCACGGTTATCAGGGATTTCCATTGTAACCGTTCGATTCCACTGAACTGAGTGTCCACTTGTGAATCGGATCACCATTTAGTTGACTGAGTGCATTGTGCGAAATCGAGGTGTGGAAACTGTACCACGTTTACTAACTTCACACTTAATAAATTAATCACAGTTTAAACCAAATTATTGATTTTCTCATGGCTGAAACAATCCGTGTCCACGAAGTGTGGCTCTGTCATAATGCTTACTGAAGTCATCAATGTAATTATCCAGGGTTAGAAATTACCAAATGACCAAATTGCCGAAATCGGAGATGACATTCCATAAATAATCACTGATGTGAAGTTAACCAACTGTCTCTCATAAGTGTGACGGGTGGATAGTAAAGTGGCTTAAACTGTCTGTTAACTTGAAGTACAATGATATTTCTGTTGAAACTACTACTAGACCTGTTTTACCTAGTCTTGGTAACTGCGAACCTGTCCTCACAGATGCATAGTCCGTCACGTATACATGTCCATCTTCCGGGATCAATTCTGGTCCACCACCAGTTTTGGTCTCAGGTGCACGAACATTTTGATACTTTCTATTGCAATGGCCGTTGAATCTACTGAGACCATAATTTGCGATCTGAATTTTCGATGTTCAAATTCATCAGGTGGTATATCAGTTAGGATTGTTAGTCTTGGCGTCTCGGGTTCACCCATTTTCATGAAGTGTCACATATTTTGTTTTGGTTTTGGTGAGCCTGCTGGTAACACAATGTCTGGGTTATGTGTAAAACGAATGCCTTTTTCTGTGGAATTCTCCACATGCGCTAATCCTATTGATTGAAAGAATTCGTATTTACCATGTTGTTAGTAGCCGCGCGAATTGTCTTTTCGGCATTACAAAATGTACTAGTCGTACAAATCGCTCGCCAACTCCTCAACAGTCATGGTTTCATGGCCGAGCGTTGCTCCGTCAGCGACATCAAAGGTCGATTTTACAAGTGCGCACAATATACCGACTATCTCTGGAGATACATTTGCTGTAGTTTTGGATCTATTGTATTCTGGTCATTTTGGTATGCAGGAAATAAAGTCATTGACACGTTTGAGGTGGGGATAGTCGAAGACTGCCGCAGACTTGGTTCGATCGGCACGTGATTAGGTCAGTTACGCACGCAAAATTCACTTCAAGCTATCCAAATGGGTTCCATGGTTAATATCATATGAAGTTCACTGTTGCTACTTTGAGCGTTAAATAGTCCTGCGTGTCCGTGAGGAGACAGTCACCGATGGCTGATACTTCAGTCACAAAATCTGCACAGTTCAGGTATGCTCATGATAAGCAATCGTGCAAACCGGTTCATGAAAGAAAATCCACCATATTTCAGGCAAGGTAAAACGTATTTCCCAGTATGTTCATTCATTATAGATGTAACTAGTAACGCTGTGCTTTCAAAGAGACTTTGGTCGTTTCATTTTATAAATATCGGCCTCTAGTATAGGTGCGTGATGTTTGCGTCCACTAACTCGGGATTCGAATGAATCTAAGTAGATTGGTTCTTGATGTATTATAATTATGACGGAAGCTGTTTTGCATCATCCTAGCAGTACGAGGTCTGACAATCGCCAGTGGATCGCGGCTAGAATCGGTCGAACTTCGCCGATACCTCCAGATATAATCCGCTCTTGAGGCATGACGGAAACGCACATTCGTACATCTGAATCTTACGCACGCATTACACAATTATCCGGACTTCCGTCAGAGTCAACTGACGTTGTCGACCATATCAATGCTGATCGATTGTCCGGCCAGTAACAGTGTGTCGTTCCAATGAGCCCACATAATTAGGGTGTTTCACCCGTGAAATTATTTATAGGTGTAGCGCTAAAAACGATGCAAATATATTGTTTAGTGTCGAAATTGCATGTACACA
>JTDE01001080.1:64692-78948 GCA_014338405.1 Paragonimus skrjabini miyazakii
TGCACGATTCGAATCCTTATTTTTGTCCGTTCCATCTACTTCAGCCTTTGTTTGCACTTCCCCAGCGATAAAGGAGTGCAAGTCTAACACACCACCTGCAACGAATGTTGACTTGGACCGGTGCGCTGACAGTGTGACGCTTTCATATGGGCTGAAGAAAGCGCGAATCAACATCAACTGGAGCGACCTTCTTGTTGATATGATTGCAGAAAGTAAGTCCCTTCATATATGCGTACACAGATTTCTTGCAGATATCACTTTCGATAAACGACGTGATGATGAAGACTTCATGTGATACACGGTTTCACTCATCCGGGGGAACACCAATAACATGAAAACCGAAAGATACATTCTGTGCTGGGAAAAAGCGGAGGTAGCATGTACATTAATTCACACTTATCAAATACATTATTCAAGATTCTATCCTCGTGTTTCTGTCCTTAGTGACTTCACTCGTCCACCTATGTGTTTTAGTGTAGGGAACGGTTTGGCATAACTCGTAAGGTGGGACGAATGAGCGGAGCAGTTATAAGTGCCTGAGCATTAAGTACAGTTCGGCATAACTCGTAAGGTAGGACGAATGGACGGAGCAGCTATAAATGTCTAATCATTGAGGACAGTTCGGCATAACTCGTGAGACAGGACAGATGGAGGAAGCAGTTATAGGTGTGTAAGCATCGAGTTAAGTTCGGCATATCTCGTAAGGTAAGGCAGATGGACGAAGCAGTTATAAATGTCTAACCATTGAGTACAGTTCAGCATAACTCGTAAGGTAAGGCAGATGAACAAAGCAGTTATAAATGTCTAACCATTGAGTACAGTTCGGCATGACTCGTGAGGTAGGAGGAATGGACGGAGCAGTTATGATAGTCTAATCGTTGAGTACAGTTCGGCATAACTTGTAAGGTAGGGTAGGTGGACGGAGCAGTTATAGGTGTGTAATCATTGATTACAGTTCGGCAAAACTCGTAAGGTGTTGACACTGTGACCTGTGGTCGATAAATGCCTTTCAATGGATGAAGCGGCGTTGTTCACTCGCTGAGTGTCACTCATTGGCGTGTTAGGCCTTGCAACTTTCAACCAATTCGGGATGTGCTCCTTGACCTTGGTTTTAAGAATCTTCTCTGTCTTACCAATGTATGTGCTTCCGCAACTGCAGGAAAACTGATAGATGCAATGACTGGTAGAAAACATAGGGGATTGCGTTTGACCGGGGGTAGATGTAACCTAGTGGTTTGCGTGAGCAGGACAAGCTTTGCTGCATTATACACCCGTTTTAGCGCGACGCTGATCATCTTACCAAAGGGGTTCGACAGACTATCTCCTCTGAAGAGGAGTTTGATGTAAACATCTTTTTGGGGGACGTCCAAAGTTGTATTTTTCGCAGGAGTAAATTTGCTCCACTTCTGAACGAAACGTTCGGGGAAATTGTTAGCACGGATCGTTTCATACAACACTGTTTGCTCGGCTCGTAATCTGTTTTGGGAGCATATTCTTGATGCTCTGTAAAACAGAGTGCGTAATAAAGATCTTTTGTATGCAATAGGAGCAAAACTCGTAAAATTCATGTATTATCCCGTCCATGTTGGCTTATGGTACACAGAACGTTCGATAGAAACGTCTGAACGGCCCCTAACCAGGATGACCAAGAAGAGCAAACTGTTCTCACCCTCGTACTCAACTGTGACTGACAGATTTGGGTGGACAGAGTTAAACGCTTGAATCGTTTCTTCCAGTTGACTTAATCTATGATAAACTTTTCAGCATGTCACATGTATTCAAGCTAGTAGTTACTCCGTCCAGTTCACTCAAGCTCTGATCAACGGCTGACCAAGTAGTATGCTTTCACATTACAAATTCTTCGCCCAGTTCACTTAAGCTACGTTCAACGCCTAAGCATGTCACATGTAATCCTGCTAGTAACTGCTCCGTCCAGTTGACTTAACCTATGATCAACGCCTGAGTATGTTGTATGCGTTCAAACTAGTAGCTGCTCCGTCCGATTCACTTAAGATATGATCAACGTCTAAGCATGTCTCATGTTCTCATGTCAGTAACTGTTCCATCCAGTTGACTTAACATATGATCGACGCCCGGGTATGTAGTATGCGTCCAAACTAGCAACTGCTCCGTCCAGTACATTTAACTTATGATCAACGTTCAACCATATCACATGTACTCATGCTAGAAGCTGCCCCGTTCAGTCCACTGAAAATATGATCAACGTCTAAGTATGTCGCTTGTATTCATGCTAGTAGTTGCTCCGTCCAGTTCGCCTAAGCTATGATCAATGCCTAAGTAGGTGGTATGCGTTCACACTGGTAGCTGCTCCGTGCAGTCAACTTAAGCTATGATCAACGACCAATTATGTAGTATGCGTTCACACTGGTAGCTGCTCCATCCAGTTCACTTGAGCTATGATCAACGCTTAATTATGTAGTATGCGTTCACACAAATAACTCCCCTGTCCAGTCCACTTAGTCCATGATCAACGTTGATAAGCAGAAATCGGGAGAATTCAGAATATACGTGTATTTAGACCGTTGGGCGTAAGTCGTAATGATCTCCTTCAGTTCTGATCAAAAATGAGATGACATACTGGCAGCCGTCAGTGAAGTCTGTAGCCGGCGAAACCATAGACCAACTGTCATCGGAATCATAATCGTCCACGATACGAAGATAGGAGGGTTTCAGCTGAAGTGGTAGAAGTGAGAATCAATGTTTTCTTCGGATAAATAACGAATACGAAATTTGGTCCTTATCTGCCAGATAAATGAGCACTGACTCGCATACATGTGGCAAGCTATATTCAAGAATAGTCAATAAGCAATGAACAAAACAATACGCACGTTGCTACTGATAGAGTGGGACATCCCACACGTACGTGTTATCCGTGTTTACACCATACCGTAGGTAGAAACAACCAGATGGAAACGTAGACCCTTTTCCACTGGAAATACTGTAAAGGAATCAAGCTGAACATATAATTCAGGTGAATAATTAAGCAGCGACCGTGGCGACATAGCTTTAATTAGGAATTACTGTGATATTTCGTGTACAATGTAATATGAACGCAACGTGGTCGAGGATTACAAATTCAATCATATCTACAAAACCACGCAGAATTGAGCGTTTCTGCCAAACAGGTTATGCCCAAATAGCACATCCCATATGGTCCCCTAGGGGACACCGGGGGGCTTTTGGGGGCTGGCGGGGGCAAAAATGGGGTTTGACCGATGAGCCCCACGTGGGGCCCATAGGAGCAAAATGGGGCTGGCCGATTTTTCTCAACTACTACGTATTGTACTTTTAGTTCTTCTCATATATTTGCTCCACCGCATCCACATTGGTCCCTAATCTAACGGACGACCCTCCAGTGCAATATTACAAGCGACAATGAACGAAAGGTTGTGAATGCATATACACTTACTGTTAATCACTGTAAATGTACAACACGGTTGTTCAGATCAGTACATTGGTTTCTTCCTAGACAACTGGTGGACAGTGTAAATCAGATCTTCGTTCACTGATCTTCATTGTCCATATGGATGATCTGTCCTCAATGAGTTTCTGCAAGATAATGGATAAGATATTGTAAGTGAGGACGTCAGTGAAGCAGATTAACATAGTGTTGCTGTTTATGTGGACAAAAATGCATAAACAAACATTTATAGTAATTACACAACAAGCGATAGCTAATGTTTGGAAGGTAATTTATGGCTGATGTGCCATACTGGATATAACACAATTAACACGCTGATGCAGTTTGCAAACAGAAGCACATAGTTATGGATAATAATCCGTCTTACCTGATCTGCGGACTTGTAATTTAGATACAGTTATTTCGGGGAGCTGAAATGCGAGATGAAGTGTGATGACAGTTAATATTACGATGCACAATATTATGTTCTACATGTGACACTCGCTCGTAAATTCTGTCGCATGTTGTTAAGATCCCAATTCTATGGTGGAAATGGGTACGTAGTATACAAATTTAGAAGCAGATACTTAAATATATACATATGTTAGCGCAAAGGCACCGGTAACGAATGACAGTTGTGTGTTATTTATTGAAGGTATTCAAAATAGATACAAAAACATTATCCGTCCCATGAGGAATACAGACATTCACTAATGACACAAATAATCCGTTTCGTACAAGTGATGGAAGAAGCGGCGGTAACCAGATGGAAAGGGGATAACTGGAATCGAGATGACGATCGCAAAATGTGAACAATTTACTAAATAACGTATATAAGACTGTAGTGGACGTAAACATTACATAGAACTTAGGCTAAATGTGACGAAAACGGAAACAAATGACACAATAGTTCGTGAATGTGGTTCGTTTAGGGTTTCACTACAGTGAACGAAGGTTACCAATGAATGCGATCTGTCGTGTTGATCCAAGGGGATTCTGGTTTCACAGCGAAGATAATCGTGACGACAGACAAATTCGGAGATAAGCCGAAATCAATGGATGACTGTCTTAGCCTTTAACTCTCCAGAAATCAGTACATAAGTGACAAGAAACGCAGAAGGAAGGCAGGACGCGCGACCTTAGGAAAACACTTTGTATTATTGATTCATTCGATTCACACTGATTAAACATCAAGTGTACACGTAAATTTGAGGGAAGTGGAAGTTGTGAAGAACAATGAAAAAGATGAAACACAAAATACTGTACGAAGAGCAAAGAAACAAAATTACGTTGCCTGAACCTCCTACACTTCCGGTAAATAGCTGACAGCGAACAGCGATATTTTATTTTCTGCTGAACAAAATCAATATTGCGCATTGGTAGAATACCTGTATTCTACCACGGAAATTCCGATGGAAGCATTTTCAGGACGTACAGTCGATGTGGAAGGCCAGCATGATGCTTTTGTCGAAAAAAATGTCGAAACATTTTTCCAAACAAAAGTGCTAATATGGACAATTTTTATGAATAGCTGATTTTTCTCATTGCAATGCTTTTATTATACTCCATAAGATATGTATATTTATCCCGCAATATGTGTTTCAATATTTCATGAAAATTTCGGAAAATCTTTCGGCGTCTAAATAGCCGTTTTCAACTCGCTTCGGCCTTGAAGCACCATCCTTTAATGTCTTTCTTTCAGCACTTCACCTCGTTTCCATTCCAGCGTACATCCTGTATCCATGGAAAAGTTAACAACAGTGATACCAACAAGTGGCGAAGCATGGTGAATTAGGTTATAGGCGTCTCTCACGTTTGTAGTATTATAAAAAGCCTAGTACTCATGTTTCAACAACAGTTCGATTGTCGAACTCATAATCACGCTTTTCCGCTTAATCACGCCGAGATTCAAATACAAGCGTGTGTTTCCACGTCTATTTCATATTTTCATATATCCGAAATAATGTAGAATGCGACTCTGCGTTATTTTTCTAATAATCCCTATGCCATTAAAAAACCGCACATTTCCCTATTTACGTCTACGGAAGATTGAAACTAAGAAATCTCTAAGGAACAGATTTATAAGATTTTTGATTCTGCAACATAACACAAATTTTCCACAACTTTAATGGCTACGAATTATTTTTTAATTAGAAGATAACGGAGATATTCACGTTCTACCGATTACACGCAGCGATTTTTTTCATTGCAACACCACTAGTATAATCGATTAAATCTATATATTTGTCCAGTAATATGCATTTTAATATTTCATGAAAAATTTGAGGAATCTCTTTTCGCGCCTAACTGACCGTTTCCAACTGATTTCGACCTTGAACACCATACCGGCGAACGACACATTTGCCTGAAAAAGGCAAATTATCATTGCGTGCAAGTGTATTTTTCATTTATATGAAATATCCGCTCAAACTAGCTCACTATTTGCTCCTTTCTGTTAACATTAATTGCTTCTAAAAGTTCCGATCATTATCTGTTGAAAAAGGGAAATTTCACCATAATAACCACTAGGTCAGCTAGTCTTCAAAAATCATCAGTCGCAAAGCGGTCTGCCTCGCAAAACAAAGGTATGGTGGCAACGAAGAGAGGCATAAAATCCGCGGGCACCACGACCAACAACTGTTCCACTGTTGCGATCGCTAAGGAGCCAAAGTCTGCTGCCCAAGCGGTAATTTCGTCGGTAAATGTAAGCTCCATACGAGGAAGGAACTACACTAAGATCTGTTCAGTTCCTATTACCAATGTATTTGCAGACCAGGTTAGAAACATAATGGACTTAAAAGCTGAAGTGACGAAAATACGCAGTAAGTATGAAAAGCTTACCAACATTTTCCACCAGCTAAATGCGATAGCTAACATTCTGAATGTCTCAACCAACACCCATTCTGGAACTACTATTTCTAGCCATAAAGATCTCGTAGCTGCTGGAACGTTTATTGACACGATAGCTACTGAACTACACAAAAGGCCACGTTGTGTAAGTAAAGTTGTGTTTAGCGTGCCTGACAGGTTACTTTTGCTGACCGTGAAAACGTCTTACTCAGGGCCAGTAGGATGGAGAACCAAGAGTGTCACTGTCTAAGACTTGGCAAGAAGGTACAGCAAAAATGTTGTTCACTGTTACTGCAGTTCTCAAGCGAACTTGTAGCAAATGAGTTCGTCAAAAAAACAAAAACAAATTATACGTGCCACAAATTTTGAGTCGATAAAAGTGCTTGGCGACCAGTAACCACTCCAACGGGAACTATTGCGAACCGATATTTCCCAGGTGAAGAAGAACTTGAGCAACAAAATCAACAACCTCATTGATTTGACTGTTGATCTAGACTGTTCCACGACTCCCAACGATCAGCAAGTTGCAACTGGCAACACGGTTACCATATCCGTCCAGAAGGATACGGAAAAACAAACCACCTTCAGTTTCGTTAACGGTAGGCGCGGTCAAGTATCTCCAGTGAAACCCACGGTTAGCGCCAAAATTATCCCTCTTAGTCATCGACGATTCCCTCCGTCAACCGAGGCGCTGGCTGGAATGAGTCTCGGACCTAAGATGCCCAAAGTTCTCCAGATTGTTGGGAGCAGTATCCCAAATTTCGAGGAAGGACAAGCAAGTTCGTCTCCTTCTTACTGCAGATATTTCCCTCTATTATCTGGAAAGACTGTACAAACCAACCGCGGACATAAATCACCTGAACAGGTCTCCAAACCAGCACTAAAACTTGTACGGTGCTTACTAGAAAATAATGTTCTAGATTCGCAACATAATGGTAAATCGACCGCATTTCATAAACGCTACGTATCTGGTTCTAAGTGTCGCATTCTAAGAGCCAATGCTTCGCAAATGATAACGAACAGTTGGTCCTCTACTGCTTCTAAGCCAATCCACAACTATAATAGATTTTACACCTTCTATGCATAACCCAGTAGCTTTGCAATACCCTATCCTTCTATCTAAAGCATAAATGGTATTAGTCACCAAATTTCTAACGTGTGCCCCGACAGGTACATTGCCACCTGATTGTATAACTAGCAGAACTATCCACCAAACCGAACCATTTTAGTGCACCCTTCGGTATTTCACCTACCACAACCTGACCCCTCTCCCCAACAATTTCTGTCGTCGAGTCAAATCTTTGCAACATCCATTCGAATATGAGCGGAAAATTGTTACATCTCCCACACTAGAACTCTACATGTGATATCTAGCAACCCATTTTTCCATCTGTCATGCAGTTCTTTAGCAGCTTAAAGTTGTGCCTGACAGAAAGGTTTCCATTTATTTTGTTACTCATAAACGTAAGATAATTGATATGTAAGATGCACATCTGATCTTTTTTCTTTTTGTCTTGTCTCCTTATGAATCTCGTTTCCCTTGAATCCCTTCTCATTAACCGTTATTAACTGTTGTGGGCTATAAAATATAGATTATAGCCTGAACATTGACCCTATGAAACAAACTGACGTCAAAACTTCGGACAGAGTTTCGATGATCACGTGATGATCAGTCTAGAAGTAGCTGCTGGTTACCCAATTATCTCAGAATGCCATAATAATTGTTCACCAATATTACAGACTTTATTCGGAAAACACAAAATTATTATATTAATTTATATTAATTTCCATATCACATGCAACTACTTCACATTTTCTCATCTAACACAGCATTGCGCTCTTTTTCTTATTCTCAAGAGCTTCCATAATGCAAGGAAAAGTTTCGCGATGAACGGGCGCTCGAAACTCCATAATGGCCAAGTGATTAACGAGATTTTCAACTTTTTGACATTTTTGAGAAGTCATCGAGGTCCCGCGCTGGAGTCTGCTTAAATTTTCGCCGGATTTTGAATTTGCCGACCTCCCTCGTCTGAACTGAATCATTTCAACATTTTTCCAATCGAAGTTTCGTCAAATAACGGCGAAATCCTTCGAAGATACATTTGCACGTATTTTCCGACGTGACCCTGAAATATTTGAAAAGTCGTGTTTACTTACCCTTGTAAAGAATAAATTGATGTTACTACTCATTTCTTAGACTTACTCTGTGGAACAGACGAACTATCTTCTTTCCTTATATGTAGATCGAACGTTGTAAACTGTAACTATTTACCCTCTGATTACGTCTTTAGTTGTCAACAGATTTCATGCTTGTCTTGTTTTATATCCATTTGTTGCTTTGTACCGCAAGTACTTATCTGTCATGATCGCGCACATCCGAGCATGTTTCTCACAGATGCGTTGAGGAAATATATATTATTATTATAACACAAATCAGTATGGCTGGCACTTGTTTGTTGTGTTTGATGTGTGTCTGCCAGTTCGCTTGTTCTGACAATAAGTGCTTATCTTGTGCTTGCGTATGACTGCTTGACGTATATAACTGACCTCTTGCACCATGCCATTTGCTCTTTTCGTCATCTCATTTTCTTCACTCATCAATTCTGCATAAGCTCCTGTTTGACGTCTTTGCGACGGCGCTCTTCAGGAGCAGATCTACAGAAAGTCGCAGACTTTTCTGGATCTACAGACTACTTATACAATCCGAAATCTGAGAAAAAAGCGATGGCAGCTGTTTTTTCCTCTGTCCGCGTCTTTGCTATGATTTTTAGCTGTTCCTTCTTACACTCTATAGGAAAGTTGTGTAGGACTTCTTTGTTTAGTCATTTGTTTCTGCTTAGCTGCTCTCCTTATATCGTAACCAGGAGGTTTTCAAATTGACATCTAGTATCACCCACGAGATCTATTGCCTTCTCGGCCAGATCAAAAGCTGCCATATCCTCTTTCTTGTGACCTCCAGGACTCTACCTCTAATTATCAGGCAGCTGAGATATTACTTGCTCAGTATGCATCCGTCTTCAGCCACTCCGCTGAAATGGAACCATGCACCACGGTTTTCTGCCCAGATCGTTCCTCGGGTTTATCCTCTAATTTTACCCCGACTAATGTACGCGTCACGTTACTCCTGCCGCGCGTTGATAAGTCCCCGGGGCTAGACGAGATACACCCACAAATGCTGAAGGAATGCGCAGACGAGCTGGCGAAACCGCTTGCTCGTCTGTTCCAATACTCATATTACACTGGTTGTATTCCAGCAACGTAGAAGCACGGCGTCATCTCTCCCATCTACAAGGGTGGGGACCGAACGAACACCAGTAATTTCAGACCGATCGTTTTATTACCAGCCATGTTAAAAGTGATGGAGACTTCGTGAGAAGCTATTTAAATACCCACTCACTGTTAGCGCCGGAGCAGCACGGCTTTAGAAACAGTCATTCATGCGCAACCAACCTACTGGTTGCCGCTGACTCGTGGACAAAAGCAGCCGAAGAACGCCTCCCGGTTGATGCTGTGCTTTCAGACTTTACGGAGGCGTCCGATAAAGTTGATCACATTATACTATTAGCCAAATAGGATGATATGGGCTCATGCAGTGAGATGCGTTTTGGCTCAAACAACACCTATCCTGTCAGACATACACGGTTAGAGTTAATGGTGAGCTATCCAGGTCGTTCTGCGCTACAACTGGTGTACCACAAGGCTCCGTACTGGGTCCCTTATTATTCTGAGCCTACGTTAACGATCTCCCAGGTGTGAGTAACTCCTCCGTTTTGATGTTTGCTGGCGATACGAAACTATGGTATGTCTTACACAGCGTCAAAGACGCGGAAGACTCTCAAAGAGACCTAGGTGCCCCACATCTATAGTCCGTGGAAAGTCGACTGTCCTTCAACACGCCCAAGTCGAAGACCGCGCATTCGTCATCACAGCATTAGAACCTATCGCATTGATGGTGCCACCCTGGTCATCGCCTACCAGGAGCGCGACCTAGGTACCGTTGTTGCATCAAACCTCACCACTAGTACTAACACTATGCTATTGGTAAAGAAAGCTGGCAGCAAGTTAGCTATGCTTAGTAGGATTCTTGGGATTTTTCCAGTCGACATATTCTCACGTATCTACAGCACACTGATAAGGCCACTGCTGGAGGTCAACATTCAGACCCATGTGTCGCACTGGAAGAAAGACGTCACTGCTCTAGAGGCAATCCAGAGACGGGCCACTTAGCGGGTTGAGGGTCTATTTTCCATGTAGTATGAAGACCGCCTCTCGAAGCTGGAACCATTCCCTCTAGTCTACAGATGTCTGAGGGGTGATCTTATAATAACACACAAAATCTTATACGCCGCGTGTAATCGGTAGACCGTGAATATTTCTGTTATCTTTTAGTTAAAATATTTTTTGTGACTATGGAATTCGCTGAAATTTTGTGATATGTTGCAGTTCTCGAACTCTTAGAATTCTGTTTCCCCGAAATTTCTTTGTTTCAATCTTCCGAAGACGTAAGCAAGGAATTTGCGGGAGTTCAATGGCATAGGGATTATTGGAAAAATAACGCAGAATTACATTCTACGTTATTTCGGAGAACTGAAGGTAAAATATAGTAAAAATCGATGTCATAGATGTGGAAACACATGCTTCTGTTTGAATTTGGACGCAATTAAGCAGGAAAGCGTCATTATAATTTCTAACTGTCATTGAAACATAAATAGTAAACTTTTTATAAAAATACAAACATGAGGAACGTCTACTTCAAGGTAGGAAAACGCACGAAAGCTGGACAAGTAATTTGAGTTTTATCAGTTGTATTCGCCATGCTTTACCATTCGTTGGTACTGCTTTTGTTAACTTATCCATGAAATTTGGATGTATGCTGGAATAGAGACGAGGTGACCTGCAGAAAGAATGACAGCTGGAAAGATTGCGACACTTAACGGCAATTGTGTAGTTCGCCGATATTGTGCTTCAAGACCGAAACGAGTAGAAAACGGCTATTTAGGCGCGAACATATCTTTTTCAAATTTTTCATGAAATATTAAAATGCATATTACGGGACGAATATACAGATTTCATCGAGTATAATAATTGTGTTGCAATGAGAAAAATCAGCTATACCTAAAAATTGTTCATATTCGCACTTTTGTTAAGAAAAATGTGTCGCCATTTTTTCAACAAAAGCATCATATTGGCTTTCCTAATCGATTTTACGTTTTGAAAATGCTTCTTCATCGGAATTTTCGTAGTGAAATACATATTCCCATTCGCAGAAACACGCTACTTTGCGTGATTCTGGAGATGTAATTGAGTTTGTAATTTTCGACAGCCTTGCGTTTGCATTGTATTGTACACGAAATATCACAATACTTCTTAATTAAAACTATGCCGCCACGGTCGTTAGTTACCTATTCATTCGAATTATTTGTTCAGATTGTTTCCCTTATAGCATTTTCGGTGGAAAACGGTCTACGTTATCACCTGGTTGTTTTTACCTACGGTATGGTGTAAACATGGGTAACACTTTACACTCCATCATTAACAACGTGCGTGCTATTTTGTTTATTGTTTACTGACTGTGCTAGAATGTAGCCTGCCGTACGTACGTGAGTCAATATTCACTTTTCTGAGAGATAATGACCATCTTTTTTATGCTTGTTGGTTATCCGAAGAAAACATTGATTTCCACTTTTACCATTCCAGCTACAACTCTTCTATCTTCATATCATGTACACTTATGATTCCGATGACAGTTGGTCTCTTTTCGCCGGCCGCAGAACTCACTGATGACTACCAGTATGTTACCTCAACTTTAGCCAGGACTGAAGGAAATCATTATAACTTGTCCCCAACTGTCTACCTACACGTTCATTCTGATTTCTTCCATGTTCTTCTTATCAACGTTGGTCACAGCTTAGGGGAACTGGACGGAGCAGCTAATGGTGTGAACGCATACTCCATACTAAAGCGTTGATCATCACTTAAGTGAACCGGATGGAGCAGCCGGTATGGTCAATACATGCGGCATAATCATGCATTCATTATACGGTAAGTGAGCTGGACAGAGCAGCTAATAGTGTGAATGCATACTACATACTTAGGCGTTGATCATAGCTTAGGTGAACTGGGCGGAACAGCTACTGGTGTGAACGCAAAACCTTTCATATACTACGTAATCTGCGGCTGGCTTTCGTTGATCGGCTCCGAGACAGCCTTCTTATCTGCACATCTCCTGACCTACATCTAGTTCTGAAATATTCAGAACAGTTAACAGGAATTACCTTTCGACTGGGGTTACTACGACAGCCCCATCGTCGCGCATACCCCATCCACCAGGGCTGCAACTTCGTATTCTAAGCATGAAGTACAAACACGCTGAAGAATTTACCTTCCTCGGGTAGTGTGCTTGCCCGGCACTGAGATGTCATCAACACCAGGCCACACTGATGACCATTGGTCTGACAGCCGCGGAGCTCTTGGGATGGCACATTGTGATCTTAAAGGGAGTATATGGACGCATGTGTGCGATGATGGGGCTGTCGTAGTAACTGCAGTAGGCCCAACATCCGAATATGATGCTATGGATTCCGTCCAAAGATAATTTCTTTCAAATGTTCTACATTTTTCAAAACTGGATTTAGATCATGAGTTGTGCAAACAGTTATCGGTGGAAATGTGAACCGTGTAGGCGACATTATTCCGTTCGAAAAGATTCCATATTTAGAAATACCCGTTTTTCGCTAGAAAAAGCATACACAATTTCCCTACACCAAGCGTTCTGGAACTGCATAACATCCACAGCGTTCATGATGGCCTGCCCTAGAAACAGACGAAATACAGTCAACTTATTATTCCTCATCCGAAGACATGTTCGGGTAAGCTATTATATTATTCAATTATTTCGCTTTAAGCCGACCACCATAATAATCACGGAAGAATAGAGAGCCTACAGAGCTTTGGTTGAAATAGCTCATTACGAGCACTGGACGATCAATCATTCAAAATTTCATGGATCTTGAGAAATGCATGATGCACGCAAAAAATATGGAAAATCTTCGATTCTTTGCCAAGAAGCACTTTCATGCGACAACTGAACCAAACGAACGGCAGTTCCAGTCACACCTTCAGGAGACCTGTTGGCGAAACCGAAATCCTGGAAACATGATCGGCAAGCTGCTGTTAACCTTGCCTCATATGAAAATGTTGATTTATATTTAAGATACGCCGACATTATTGCACGTGTTGGTTATTCCGATTCATATGTCTTACGCTGACATTGGTAGCCCCCCTGTCCGGTTGATTTACGCCATGATCAACGCCTAATTATGCCGCATTTATTCACCTTAATAGGTACTCCATTCAGTTGACTTAAATTATGCCAAACTGCGCTTCATGCTTATGCACTTACAACTGCTCCGTTCATTTGTCTTACCTTACCAGTTATGCCAAACACATAAGTGGACCAGTGAAGTAACTGAGGACGAAAACGTGGGAATAGAAGCTTGATTTATGTATTTGATAAGTGTGGATAAATCTACAAACATCCTCTGCTTTCTTCCAGCACGGAATTTAGTCTTCGGTTTTCATGTGTTATGGATGTCCTTCCGGATGATTAAAACCGTGTATCAGATAAAATCTTCATCATCATGTCATTCATCGCAAGTGACATCGGCAAGAAATTTGTGTACGCATGTATAAAACAACTTACTTTCTTCAATCATATCAACAGGATAATCGTTCCACGTTTTGTTGATTCACGCTTTCTTCGGCCCGTGCGCAAGCGGTACACTGTCAGCGGACCGGTCTAATTTGATATCCGTCGTGGTTGGTATGTGAGACTTGCCTCCTATAATCACCGAGGAAGTGCGAACCACGGCTGAAGTAAAGGGAACTGACAAAAATGAAAATTCGAAATGTGCACTTACAAGACGACTGAGGTCGAAGCTGTTTGCCACAGAATGGACACTCATTTATGTTTGCCATTTGCATAT
>JTDE01001080.1:87486-107447 GCA_014338405.1 Paragonimus skrjabini miyazakii
TTTTCCCACTTTGTACTAATCAAAAAATTATATGCTCTTGCTGTCCAGACAACCTGATACGTTATGTTTCTTTTATCCCTACCGTCAGACCACTACCGAAAGCATTCGCACCAACAGAAAACGCAGTCTGGTCAATCTCCGGATCACACCAGTCAAGCATCAGGACGTCAACAGGCTCAGGCCTTCATCAAGTCCTGGATTTGAAATTGAAAAATTGAAATTGAATGACCTTTACCGCGTGGTTTGAAAGCACCCGTGGCGGTGTTCCTCTGTCCTTTTGACCCGCACTTCCTGTCATTTTATTCAAGCTACTCGTTCGCGATGGTTTTTACGAATGGCGAATAAACCGCACGACTTTCAGAGCAGCTTTTTGCTTACTTTTTTTACGAATTTATATTTTCCGTCTGTTTAAGATGTATTAGTTGTATTCTATCTATTTCTTCCTACCTCCTATTGAGGTAACTCTAGAACGATCAACACGATGCTCACTGCGAGCACACTCTTTCATTTCCGAAGCATTACAATTTGTTTGTACCTATATCACTTTGTTGTTTTTCATTTCGCCCAAACTACCCGTTCAACCATTGATGTTAACAGTGAGGTTGTACACATTGCACTACAAGTCACACCGAATGATAAACACGTTCGAAAAGGATCGAATGTTGTTCTCGCATGCAGTAATGAAACGATGGAAAATATCACTCTGATCATCTGGGAAAGACCTGATAAATCTCGGAATCCGATGACCGCAGGTGTCGATAACTTCACAAACACCCTAGTGTTACCGAATATTAGTTACTCCGATGCTGGTGTTTATGTATGTAGTTCATACTGTCTTGAAAAACTCCGGTTTAACACGTCAACAAAATTGGTCGTGCAAGGTATGCACGTTTTTTAATCACTTAAACGTTTGCGATTTTAGACATACCAAAAATTCCTGTGAACTTCACGCTGTCTCCTCTGTCAGCAACTTCTCTTATTGCTTCTTGGGCCCATGACGACGATCCGCACGACCCAGTTACACTACACACTGTTTATTTGTACGACGAGTAAGTCGCGACATTTTGGTGCTGAAAAAGTTTTTTACACTGTGTATATGCTTACGTAGATGTGTCAGATTCGTATTTGTTTATTTTTTTTTACAATAGGTCGCCGTTATGACAAGGGAAGTATCTGGTTCAGTAACACATCTGTAGTAATCATTCTTATGGCGGAACTGTTATTACGAACACAGTGTCACCCACTCATTATGCATAATTGTACAATGTGCCACTTTATCGGAACAAAAGCGAAAAGGCAGAAGAGAAATCTTAATTGTATAACTCGCGGGATGGGTAGGAATGCATCGTTTCATCGTCCTGTACACCTCGGCGTTGCCGAACGCAGAGTGTGGTTTAAGAAGGCTACGGATAACCGAACCAATCGAAAACGAATTTGTGTTAGTTGTATTCATTATTCAAAACGGTCGCCGGGTGATCATTGCTTATTGCATCAAGAGCGGTAAAGGTAGTGGGAATAAAACAAAAGCTCATATTCCCAGGCAATAATCACCAACCTAGAACAGCCCTGGCTATAAAGAGCCATCTCTCTTACGCCTATATAACGCGTACGTATGGCGACTCTGTGAGCGGTGTTGTCTTACAGCTCCGAAATATGCTCGTTCAGAGTAGATATGAATCAGTCGTGGGTATTTGACCGTCGATGTATTCGTTCGACTGCTCGCATCGGGTAGCATCAACGGGCAGGCAACGGAAAATTTAACAAGCAGATATTTAGTAGTAACTGCCAGACGAGCTTCGTTGGTCGATCTGTAAGTTTGCACATACTTAAATGGTTAGGCCGTGTACTGAGAATGCCAGTTAGTCTGTGGTGGCTGTAATAAGTGATATTTTTAATAGTCGCTTCCACTTGTACATTTTTGGTGATCTTGGTTTTTTTTACCTACTTTTGTTTTAGTCAAGCAATCCCTTTTGTAATATCCGTCCCGGGGCTCCAAACACTACTCGCTCCGTGCCCCGCTAGCTTAACGTGCTTTCTCTGTACACTCTATTTTCCAGGGTTGATACTAATACACGAGGGTCAACGCGCTAAGTCCTTGCTTTTCATTGTCGATTGGTTTTCGATAGTGACTACAGACTGGGTATTAATCTGTTGGACCAGTTCCAGCAAGTCGCCCACCACATCTAGCACACTTGCCGATGCCTTAGTCATCTGACGTAAATTGTGAGGTGGACAGATAATGACCTGATGTTGGGAACTGAAGTCGTTCAAATGATTGACCACTGTAGGTTGGGTCCGTCCCCTGGGCTGGGTTCATCATGACTCACAAAGTCGGTGGCTAGAGACATTAGGTGGAGTGGCGAATAGTTGGACTCAGTGGCGTGGATGTATTAGTTCCCAGTTAGTGACGGAGGCAGTGAAAACTTCAGAGAAGCTGTCTTGTTGATGCCTTATTTTCGCTTGTTGCCCGATTGTTTGTTCGCCAAGTGTGGGCACTGGGTTTGAACGTTTAAGTTTAAAAATAATTTCTTTAGTGTTCAGGTCCCCTATTTTTTGTTTCCTTTGTTTTCTTGGCTATTGCCTGCATTATTCCCTGGTTGTGTGACACTCAAGTATCAACAGGAACCAATGATTTGTTGAATAGGTGGGAATGATACTGAACATTCCCCGCCCACTTTAGGTTTAGTTGGCGGTCTCGTGATGATCCCGTGCCTTACCGATTAAATGCCATGCCGAGAATTGTAAAATAAGCGTGAATGAGATTTTTGTACCGTGATCCTGCAGCGAATAAAACTCAATAACTTGCCTCCAACTTTTCTTGGGAACAGCTGACCTTTCGACGTGTTTGGATATGTGTATCTCAGACCTAAGCGGATGAGTGGTTCAGTGTGCCAGCTGCAAACTTGAAGTCAGACTGATGCTGTTCAATTCTCTTCTGTGATTTTCTAAATGGAGAACAATAGTAATAAACGGAAGTGGTGCCTAATTTGACGACCAACATTGTCTTCATTACTGATGTGGACAAAGTCGTAAAAAAGTGGAATTGCTGTCCCATGCAACATTGCCCCAAACGCCTGCTCAATGGTGATTACACGCCTCTAATTGAATGGGAGGTGGTGGTTTGATTATTTTAAAATTAATTGAAGACAGTAGCAGATGAATAGAGAATTCTAGGGAAAATGTTTTGTAATGTTAACCCACAATGTAACAATGGAGCTTAAAACGATACAATACAAATACAATTGGTAGAAGTAAACCACCAGATCATCGTAAAACATGAAGTTGCCGCGTCACCCTCCATTATGGCTTGAAACATAGAAAGATGCCACCGAGCTTCGGATGACTATTTTTGATTGCTTACAACCCTCTCCGTGATCATGAGAGGATATGGGTTCTACGATAATGAACCGTTTTAGACATTCTGAGTTTAATATAATAAGCGGCTTGAAATAGCCACTTCAGGACAGAACAGAAGCATGGAAACCCGATTCAGGTTCATCGTTTTCTTCCAAAACTTTGACCGATTCGCGTTGTATCAGTTTAGCTCAACCTTTTGTTCTCAGTCCGAAACTTGTTGTAAAGACATCGTTCAGTAAATTATTTCTGATATCAGCGCGCAAAAGCCTGATACTACTGACAAAATGTATTGCTTCCTGTGTTTGTGTCTAGCATGTTGTATTGTGACAGTCACATTCCGTTTCTACTTAGAAAGCAGCGTTAATGGATTTACGTAACGTTAGTCTGACTCTTCCTTGCACACGTCGTCGAACATTTTCGCTGGTTACGCGACAGTCCGGATTCGCTTGTGTGCTCCAACAGAAATGGTATCCTTAAACGGAGCCAAGCTCTCTATGGCTAGCTTTAACTTTGGTCATTCGCGACTTGGCTTGCTCAGGATGGAAGGGTCGCGAGGTCGCGCATTGACACAACCTACACCTGAAACCAGAACTCGTTAAACATAACCAGGGCTCAAAACTTGTTCATCGTTGTCTGATCGGTTCAACGTAACGCCTGAGTGCGTATCAACATTATCTAATCGACTCACATTTGTGTCCATATTTGCGCTTGATAGATCGGTGTCGAAGTTGTGCGTTGACCGTAGTGAAGTGTATAACTCTTCGAAAGAGGCATGCTCAACACCGTCACTATTGCAGTCGGTTTTATTACAAGCAGGTATTACATGGCTGCGGCATTCTTCATGGGCTTGGCTCGTCAGTGATAAGTACCAAGAGACGTCCGCGCGCATACGTCACTACTAATGACTTACGTTGCACCGCATCTTTCTACTCATACCACGCGAACCCGAAAGAATGAGGGCGGGAGGCGGGTGGGTGTTTTCGTAGCCTATCGATAACTCCAGGAAAAAAGTTATGATCGTGATGTTTGGTTCTAGGAAAGAAAAACCGACGGATATTGATAAGGTAAGTCGACAGTAGTTGATTTGTAGATGTAGATATTGAATTTCATGTCGGATTGGGGAAGTAAATTTAAGTTTGACTTGAAAAAGCAAGCAAAACATCCAAGGTCGCGGATTCACGGCCAATTGTTTTCTGCCCACTGAACCCTATGACGTTCATCCTTCCCGAATTTCTCCAGGCTGACCGATTCAGAGCTTAAGGCCCTTGATATAATGCGCGAGACCTGTTCCAAGAACTCCATGGTAAAAAGGTTTCCGTCGATCAACGTTCCGGTTGCCGGCCTTCGGCCGCCCGTACAACGGCTGCGTCGGGAACCGTCCATCAGTCGTCCGACGGACGTGTCCCAGAATACACACATTGATGCAGTTCCGTCCGTGCTTTTTCAGCAGGGTACCTCAGTGTTCAAGACCATGTTCGTTCACCGGATGTCCAGGAAATCTTAGGCGTTGTAGATGAGAGCGGCTTGATACTGCATATCTTGTTAACAGTGACCAGGTTTCACGACTGTCGAACATCATGGACAGCGTTACTGATCTGTCAACAAACGGTCTTGTTTTTGTCTTCAACTTGTGGCTTCTCCAGATTCGTTTATCAAAATGTCCGAAAGCAGTGCTAACGTTGGTCACGCGAGCTCGCTGTTGGCGATCAACGAACAACTCTATCGACAGGTTGTTACTCAAATGGCAGAAGTCCGCACTGCTGTCCATAGATGCGGATCCCACGTGCAGGTGTAGCACCTCCGTCCGGAGAGGGTATTGTTATCCGGTCTGAACTTGGTTGCCGCGATCGTGAAAGTCATAGTAATTCGCTGTTGTCCTCAATTCTAATTTCCAAAACGTAGCAAACGTCGATTTTCGTCCAGCACGGAAGCCTGTCTGTGCTTTCCGTTTGTCCGCATAACTAGCGGCACTGAGTCAATGAAGTAAACCGCAAGGCAGAACTGTGGTTACGACTCAGTTTTAACATCGAGCCATACCCTAGAGTATTACGGTTGGGGCTGTCGTTGGTCTTCACAATAGTGTGCGAAGAAACAGAGCAGTAAATAAGTGTAAATGTATAGAGATCAAAAACAGAAAGATGGATTGAAAAACAACGGAGCTTCAGGATTGGGGAAAAAGGAGAATCAGTAATCTTACACACACATGCTTACCGTTGACTACGATACAGTGCCATGTCAGAGAGTGTTGTCAGCCAGCTGTGTGGATGTTCGAGGATTCCTGAGCCAGTTAAAGGACATCTGCGAGCCTTGTTCAGCGTGTCGTTTAAGGCATTCATAGCCCGTAATCATGTGATTGCTTGGCAAACATATGCTTTCTTCCAACCACGTTGAACAATGTAGGATGTGGCAGACTCCGTCGACATACGCAGTACATGACATAACCAGCGAGGAATGCATTTACACTATCTTGGTTATCAGTCTTCAACCTGCACGATTCCCAAATACGTGTCTGTTTGATACTGGCTAACCGACAGAGACAACACTTGCGGAGTTATCAGTCTAACTGTATCATCTACACCATAAAACAAAACTGAGCGCACCCATGCATTGTAAAACCTGTATTTAATCCATAAGTGGATGTCTTTGTGACGCCATAAGTGCTCTACGTGCTTTCGCTATTCTCATGGACAGTTCGTCAGCAATATTACAGATTGTAGCAGTCTATACTCTCCAGCGACCTGCTTGCAATAGCAAAGGAAAGGTCAGTGCTAATCTACTCTTGTGACAACACTACACTTTGTAGGTGCAAACTGCCTGTCGCACAGACCAGCCATATCACTTGTTCCGTTCAGTATGTTCTGCATGTTCTCTGAAGAAGAACTAAGTAATGCAATCGCGTCCACGTACTCAATATCGGTCAGCTTACTAAGTGGCATTAGCTCCACTCCGAGGTTCTCTGAACCTCCGATTACTCTCCCCATAATATTGTCCATCGCAAAGTTGAGAACGGAGAGAGAGATGGACATCCTACCGAATGTTATGTGGGGTGGAGCACGCTCGAGACAACCTCAAAAAGCGTATCAGGCATCCGAGTCGAACGCAGCCTTTAAGTCCGAAATTCCACGACCATCGACTGATAGAAACACTGAAAGTACTCTTTTATCTGTCGCAAGGTGAACGTGTCATCATACACGTGCGAACAGACAAAACCTGCATTAGATGTAACTCTGATACCTCTGAAATTGTCACATGATGTCCTGGCACATCCCCTAGAAAGGGATAACAGGTGACAGTCATGAGGGTCCTGTACTATCTTACATATAAAGCAGTGGAGTATGACCAGTTCAGACAATACTCTCTCACCACCGTTCTTGAAAACAGCTGGATAAAGGTAATTCGTGACTGGGGCCTTATTACAGTCCAATAATTTAAACCCCAAAGTCACTTCGTTTTCCGATAGAGCATCATTGGGAACGTCATAACTAAACCCATTGCCTCCATCATCCACAGCAGAATGAGCTACACACAGGTTAGTTGATCCGTTCTTCCAAGTGCTCTCGGTTCAGCCGTCAAGTCGCTGTGATGAATTGTAAATTCGCGAGCCATGTTTTCACATGAAATCTCTAATACTGTTGACGGCCAGCGCAACTATGAATCGGAGATGCAAGTGTCTTCTCTAACATTTGACTCCCCGGTAGAAATGTGCCTCATGGTGCTTATGCATACTATTTTTGCGTTTCACTTCGCGGCGATCGTTGTCGTATTCAGAGTCAGGGAGTCAATCGGCGTTTGTTCACAGGTTCTTCTGGCTCAGCATAAACCCACTCCTGCCTCATCTGCGATGTTCCCCTGGAACAGACCTCTTCGTGAGAGGTTCATACAGCAGTTGAGATTTGTGCCCAGTGAATGCTTACGGGCAGATGACCTCTGTGCAAATAATGTAACGCAGGGGTCATGAACGGCAGCATAATCTGAGTCAACATGGTGGTTTTATAGTGAAAGACATCTTTTAATCGAGTGCCACTACTGATATCTGATGGCGATGGGATCAACTTGTGTCCATTGTTAAATTGCACAAACCAGTCTCCAGGTAACGCAATGCTGTCGTTTGTGCTGAACTGTGCAACCCGATGTGCAGAGTGCATGAGATACGCATAATTGTAATAACTACCATAGTCAACGGATCGCGCCCGGACACCAACAACAGCACCTAGCTGCATTTCTTCTGGAATTAGCCGAATAAGTTGTGCGTTCACGTTGTTGGTGTGCACAATATTCGAATGCTTAGATTACCTTAGGAGGTGGAAGAGGACATCGTAGACGGCGTTCTTTACAGCCTGTGAACTATCGTTTGTTTGGGCATAATTAGATGTAATTAACCTGACATTTTGCTACCTTGAGATGGTGATCGGGCTTGTGCACTACATTGTTCGGGAAGGCCATGATAACTACGGCTTCGGTTCTTCCAGACGCAACCTTGTCGAACAGGCCAAAGGGGAGCAGTCAGACGAAAAGCAGATGCTCTCAGGGTTGTATGTCGCACTGCTGACTGTCTAGGAGTGCTTAGTTAGTGAGGCGCGCTCCTATGGGCATACAGCAGAACTATTTTTATAGTTGTGGCTCTGCTGTCCTCCGAATCACGAAGAAGGGGGTTAGGAAAGGTAACTTGAAACAAAGATCACTCCGATCGCCCAACGGTTGGCGTTAGCGCCAGCGTAATACCCAATACGGTTGGAAATCATCCAGTACAGTCGGAAAGCCTGACGTGGCTTCGAGTACATCCACTGCGCGCAGCGTTCATCAGAATGAATCATTAGTGTCTTACGCACTGAACCTTCAGACTAAGCAAGCATCTCACTGCCCAGTGAGTCGGACTCTTGAGTTATTGGTTTCGGGTAGGGTCCTCTAGGGAAACCCTGTATCGTGTTGTTTCTTAGGTCAGAATGGTGTGACAGAAGCTCAAGGTGGGGTCCCTCAATTCAACCTCTTTCAGCGGCACGAACGATCATGAAGTATCGGAGGTTATTGACCCCCTGACAATGACAGTATTCATCCCTTGCTAATTTCACTTTCTGTTTTCCCCTCCCTCAGCTTTCTGCCTTCCTCTTTGCCCTCGAGTGATAGTTGTTTTCTAAAACAAAGACAACTGGTAAGCATTGATGCCTTCAGTGTTCCCACTCTCCCACCAGGTAGCTCTGTCAGGTACTCTCAAATTTGGAGCTGGATGTGTGCTTCGTGTCAGAGACGCGAGTCTACGGCCCTAACACCGTTATTCACTTGAGTTCATCTCTAGATAACTGTGAATCCAAGCGCTTCCCTCTCAGTCTTTGGTGATTCTGAAGCTGAATCTCATGATCAGGCTGGAATAGGTATCATATTGAATTCCAGAGCAGAGCGATGTTTGCTCGATTGGATCCCAATGAATAGTCGCTTATGTGCTGTCACACTCAATACATCGGTTAAAGTCTGTCAACGCGAATCAGCGAAACGCTGTATAATCACTATATGGGCTTATGCTCCAACGGGATAGGTGTTTGAACGCTAACAGAAATATGTTCTACGTCGCCCTTGTTGACATTCTGAAGCAGACTAAACGCTCTGACATCATCCTACTAGCTGGTGGTTTCAATATTCAGCTTGGGAGGTATGTTTGGTGTTCGAGTACAACGCAGTGACAATGGTGAAATATTGCTGGAGTTGTGAGCATCTCACGGTCCCTATTTCGAGTGCCACATTTCAACACTGGAATAGGTATAATTTTACGTGGTGACCTGCTTGTACGTCTCATTCGTGGGCGCAAATGGATCATATAACAGCTAATTACAGGTGGCGCCACTCTGTTAAAGACTGTCGTGCATTTTGGAGCAACTTCCTGGACTCGGATTATGCTGTTGTGCGTGCCCGTTTTGTTTTGTCATCTGCCTAGAGGCTATACACTGATAGGCGCAAGACAGTGAACTGGCATTCGAGTAAGGAGAGTGCAAAAAAAGCTTACGAGGAAGTACTGGTGAACAGGTTGCTCAGTTTGAATCAGATGAGAGAACCTAACGAACACTGGGGACATATCGGAGCAGTTACGAAAGCTAACTGTGGAGAATTGTGTTTCGAAGGAGGTGTTCATTTGCGACATAAGTGGACTCCCGTCACGTTAATAAACCTCAGGAACAAGCGTCGCTCGACTCCACCTGGCTCTAAGTACAGACGAAAGAGACGAAACGAGCCTCTTTTGTGGGAATAGCAGGAGGCTTGTTTCCCTGATCCATGGTTGCGCTGGCCATCGAGTAAGTGAGTCCAATCACGCCGATTTGACAAGTGAGCTAAATATTTTGAGGAATTGTTCAGATGGCCGCAATCAGACCACGTAGACGAAGTGATCTGAATGGTCAGTTATTACGTTCCCGGCGGCCCTGTGTCGGAAGCAGAAGTGCCCCTGGATCTTAAGTAACCGAAACGTAACCGGGCTGCTGGACCAGATCTGTTTTTTCCTTCTCTTTTCAAGGATGGTGGAGAGAGGTTGATATCTGAACTGGCGAAACGCCTTCAGACGGTTTGGGAATTTGAAGAGGTACATCGTGATTGGTGCCTATCAACAGTTATTCCCGTTTTCAAAAAAGGACTGCAAGTCTATGGGACAACCACAGAGGCATCAGTCTAGTGTCTGTGACATCCAGGTTGCTCACTGGTTTTATATTGTGTCGGCTCACGACGCCCGGAGAAAGTCGGATACATGAGGAACAGGTACGATTATGCCTCGGTCGAAGGTGTGTTGATCACATTTTTACACCGCGACGGATTTAAGAACCTAGCCACTTTCATGGGGAACAGGCGGTCGTGGTATTTTTAGACCTGAAGTCTGTTTTCGATTCGGTTGCTCGTAAGGTTCTCTCAAACTGTCTTCGTCAGAAGGGAGTACCGGGGAAACCCGTAAATCCGTTGAGGTCATTGTATGCCCAGTCTGCAAGCAGTGAAGGTTTATAGCCAACTGTCTCGGGCGTTCACCACTTCTAGTGGTGTTCGTCAGGGATGTCCGACCCCCCTTCCTGTTTAGTGTTGTCGTGAACGAAATTCTGGAAGGTCTGCTTGAGGAATCTAGTGAACTTGGTGTTAAGCTTGTTCCTGGCACTAGGCTGACCGACCTGGAGTATGCGGATTTTATTGTTTCACTTAATTCTTCTGCGGAAGACATGCAGACCATGCTGAACAAGGTGAGTGCCCGGGTTGGTTTGTATGGAATACACTTTGCACCTTCAGAGCCCAAAGTGCTTTTTCGATATTGGGACATTCTCACTCCTATCTACTTTATTGCAAGTAATCCGCTTGAGACTTAGGACTCCTTCACTTACCTGGGTAGTACTGTCTCACCAACATTTACTATGACTGATGAGGCATCAACGAGGATAACAAAGGCACGAGTTGCTTTTGCCAAACTGCATCGTTTGTGGCGTTGAAAAGGCGTTGGTTTGTCGCTGAAAGGAAGGGCATATAATGCTTATGTACGTTCTGTTTTGCTCCGTGGTTCGGAAACGTCGCCTGTTCGCGGTGAAGATGTCAGCGACTTGCTGTGTTTGTCCGTCGTTGTCTGCCAATTAGCCCATATTACGTGGACTGATCGCGGGAGCAATACGGCCGTTTGCCGACGCGTATTCCGGGATGCACGATCAGTTGGCCAATTAGTCATGCTGCAAAGCCTGTGGTGGTTGAATCACGTACTGCGCATGCCAGCTAACCGTTTGCCATCCTGGGCATTATATACTGAGACCACCAACAGTTGGGTGAAACCACATGGTGGTCAAGCAACAACGCGGTCACAAAATATGAAGACCGTGACTGCTCTACTGAGCAAAGTGAATAGGTGTCGCCTGCCTGCCTGCCTGAGGTCCTCATGATCACCCAAGTTGCTGGTTAGAAGCGCTATCCGAGGTAGTAGTGTGCCACAGTCAATTGCGTATTTGCATTCATACCATTTCTAGTTCTTCCGCTTAGTCGTCTATTTTAGTAGTTTTTTCCCCAACCCTTCTAATAACATTTCTTCATGTTGTATGTTCCACGTCACTATATATATATATATATATATATATATGCAACCTAAATAACTTTCCTGAATTTTGTTTTCAAGTACATTGATTCGTGCCTTGTTTTTTTTTTAGAGACAGACTTGTCAGGCAACAAAATGTTTCCGTTCCAGAACGGTCGTTGATTTTAGCCGGCTTGGAACCGTACAAGTGTTATCATTCACTTATTCGCGCTCTAAACAATATTGGTTGGGGTGCATTATCAAAACCGGTGTATGCGCTTACTTCACATGGCAGACCGGAGCTACAACCTTTGTTGTCAGTGCAAAACGTGTCGCGTACCTCCATTGTCCTTCGATCCGACCATTCCAAATTATCGCTCAATGTTTCTTTTGAGTGTGGTAATACTGGAAACCACCTTCAGTCGCTTTTGCGGGGACCTACGAGCAACTACGTAGTGTATACTTCGACCGTCGAGCCTAATCAGTTGGTCAGTCGACATACACAACCAGTTATCCCACAAGCAAATCAAGTAAGCTGCCTTTTATTTCCCCGCGCTAAAATTTTCGTTGTGATCTCATGCCTTTGTTATTGGATTACTTAATTGTGTTGACATGCACTTTGTTCGTGGTTGAATCAAAGTGATTTTGTAATGCTTTGCTCAACTGAACGTATAGTATACGTTTTTAGCACACGCACCCATATGTTGTTCATTAGTCCATATCTTGGCTGGACAGTACCAGTTCACCGGCGTAAGCTGCAGCACTCCAGGTAGCCTACCGTTCTGTGTGGTGGGTTATTTCACGATACTTTGGCTAATCCGAGATCAGATGTGTTGTTGACATGCTTATCTTATCAGTTTGGTATGATTTTGCCACCTTCTAAGTATAAGGTACTCTCTCAAGACCGACAGGACTGCGTCTGATCCCGTTATGTGCGACGAGTTTCAGTCAATAAATTTTTATATCTTGGGAACTGCTTCACTATTGGTGGAATGTCTGATGGGATTTCAAACGCCACAGCTTAGACTTAGACGGTGTTTGCTAACTGTCGCCATTTGCACCGCCGGCCTCATTTCAGTCTTTCGGTGGATAACCGGATACGGTTGTGAAACATGGCTCGTTCTCTCGTAGGATGTTCACATTTTGTCTGTTATCGATCGTTTATACCTGCGAAGCATTAGTGGCGTTTGGTACGAACACAATTTCAATAGTGATGAGGTTCGCCGATGTGTCTTCAGGATGGACAGACTCCGTTGATCACCAGGCTTGATAGTCTAGTCTCAGGTTTTGTTGATCTGAACGCCTACGAGCCTTAACTCACGGCTTGTTATGCCTTACTTTCACTCACAGCTGGGTTGTTTGTTTGCAAGATGTAAGCCGCTTGATATTGAATGTTTTAATATAGACGCTGCTACTTTTTTTAGTAGTTAGGTCCCCTTCCATTTCCCTTCTTTTTCCTTCTCTCTTTCTGTACAGATTTTTTTCGTCGTTGTGTGGCAGTTAAGCATCAGTGTGAATCACTGATGTATTTCTATCTGTGATGGTTCATTGTTTCCAAGTGCTTAGTTAAGCTGAAGGTGGCAGCTTTGCTGTCTGCTTGTGAGTTGGGTTCGGAGCATGTCAAACAATAGAAACCTTTGATTGAGAACACTGTGTGATATATCGAAATACGGAAGTCAGCGATGCTCGTGTTGTGACCCCTTGTATGAAACTATGTAATGCTCTTTGATATTCTCTTTTTGTCCACCTCCTATTGGCTATACATGACCCTTACTTTCTTCTCGTTTGTTGTAACACCGACAACTATATGTAGCTCTCATGTTATATTTGTATGGTTTGTTTTGTCTAGTGACGTTGTTTCTCACTGCATACTAATTTTACTCACCACTGCAGTTCTGGGTTTAAGTCACTTCAGCGGGAATGACATTTGTTTTCAAACTTGGTGCTAATTTACAGTTGCGTACATTTGTTCTGTATTTCCTAACCAATTTAACAAAAACCGACTCATTAATAAGCTATCAGCAATAGCTCCGGTAGCATATGCCAAACTCCAGTGTCTATTATGCCGGCGTGACTCGTCACTTCCCTTCAACGTCAGCTTATTCTTCTCCTCAGTACGCCCATTCCTGTTGTACGACTGCAATTTTCGATACATTGTATTTTCTTTTAATCACTTACATCCATGGTTAGGTTGCACATGGCTATCTGCAGGTGACGAATTGCTTTTGTTTATGCCGAACTGCACAATTCGATATGCAGAGTACGTGAGATACGCAAAATTGTAATAACTGATCGCCATAGTCAGCGCATCACGCCCGGACACCAACAACGGCATCCGGACGCTTTTCTTCTGTACTTAACCGGCTGAGTTATGTGTTCATGTCATTGGTATGCACATTGATATTCGAGTGCTTAGATTGCCTCAGAAAGTGAGAGAGGATATCGTCGATGGCGCTGTTGACAGCATGTGAACACTCGTTTGTTTGAGCACATTTAGATATATCTTCTCAAATTTTTCCCCGTGTGCGTCAAACGACCTTGTCTGTCACTTCTAACATCATTTGGGCTACCGTTCCGTGGGATCCGGTCGATGAGACCGTTCTTCATCTTACTGTCCTTTGCGGTCGCCACCGCCTGGAATTAGCGGAGTGGTCCAATTTATACTTGTGCTGTAGCGTCGTTGGCTTACGGTTGTTTTTTTCCCTTTCGCACTGTTTTGTGCGTTACTCGTTGGATCGACTGCGATAGTCTGGTAATGTTGACACGATATCTACAGCAATCAATCCCACTAGTTTTTGTTCAGGCATGTGATCACATAGTGTTCGCCAGCACTTCGTTGGTCGTCGACAATTTCGCTCAGAGTGTCTGGGTTATTTCGTGCTTGTGCCAAAGCCATGACTTTATTGCACTTTTTCATCACTTTGGTCTCGTTACATTTTGCTTGTGATTAAGTTTGAGATTTTAAAATTCTTTCATTTTTATACACTTTTCGAACCCTATCTCCATCGCGAAGCTCATCATCATTACAGGTTTGCAACCGTATACACAATACAACATTTCTGTCGCGTTCGAAAATAATCAACTTCAGGGCCCTTTGACACGATTGTTGGTTCGAACACTGGAAAGTGTTCCTGGTCGACCAGTTATTACTAATGCTTCCTCAACCGACCAGTCCATCACACTCCGTTGGATAGATGGATCAGCCGCAGGAGGTGTGATTATTGGATATAAATTGGAGGTGGGCTTATTTTTATGGCTTCGTTTTCCATAAGGTTTTGCTTGTTTTTCCTCACCACAGGTTTATATAGTACAGTACATATATAGTATAGTATCAGCAGATTGTTCATATTTTGCAGGTACAGTAGTGCCAGTGCTTTTTATTACCTTGTTAAATCTTTTTGCGTTCTGTTCATTGTTTTGTTAATTACTGCCGTCCTACTGTTACGTTATAATGGTTAGTTGTATTACGTTAATTCACAACTCATCTCCTTAGTTGTTTGGTTTGTTCAGCTGTAATCTTTTAGATCGTTTCGTGGAGTATAGTCTGGATGTTTATGAAAAGTGACGCATTTTCACAATTTATTCTCACGAACTGATCCTGTTTAGCAAATCGACATAGGTGCTGTTTGCTACCTGTAATTTGAAATGCAAGCTGGACGTCGACTGCTTCTAAATTCCGCTATATTATAGAAAAAGAGAATAACTGAATCATTACAAATCCAGAGTTACCACGAAACACTGGATGTCCAGTAAATGTGACCGATCATGAGCATTGTGCTTAATCTGGAGACACCGGAAGTTGAGGAATAAATCAGCCAATGGGGATCGGACAAGCCAGTGAAGATGGTAGTTCTACTAACTGCGTTCAAACTAGAGCTTTTAAAAGGAACTTGAATGTTGCCTCCAATCACCTTGAGTTCCTATGTGTATGTTTCATAAACTCAATTTGGAAAGGTGTTGGCAGTTGCTCAGCTGTCATTGTAATTTCGCGTGAGCGTTTCTGGTACCTGTTTATTTATCAACAGGAGTGTGTGATGTGGTATAACTATACAACAGCGGTGTAGTTAGTTGCAACCACCCATACGTATGTGAATCCCAAAAACGTCGCATGTCACCGGCCAAACGCATTGGAGGTCACGACCACAAACCGGAGGCAGTGACTGGAATTTTGTTTTATTTGTGATGTTGCCCTTCTTCGTATACTTTTTTGATCACTTGAAAACACAACCATGCTAAAAACAAACAATGCAGAAGTCGCATGCAGTGTAAAACTGGAAAAAAATCTGTTTTATCATTACATGTATTTCTTCTACTGTTTTTGGTGTGTAATATAATACAGTACTCCGCCCAATAGGAACAGCTTCCGGGGTGATCAACAGCTTTCTGTGTCGGCGTTTTTTCTTATGGGAAAGAACCCTTCGTTCTATGAAATCCGATCAATGTGAATGCGTCACAAAGAACAACTGTTTTCTGAAAACTGTTAAACTAATCATGCGCTCATAGTTGATGCCGGAGTCTCACCAAGATTGTTAATAGAGTAAACAACTGTGACTGACCGTAGCCGGTGGCTTGTGTCGATTACGCATCATCGTCAGCCGCTTCCGTAAACAATACTAATGTCCACATGCCATTCAGATTAGAAGTTAGAATAAATCGAACCAGTATATTATGTTGTGCACCGGCATGACTACATGCAGATTGGAATATTGTCAATGTGTCCAGGTCCAGACACAAGTCGAATAATGACTGTTCGATCTTAAGAACTGTCGACCAAAGGAATGTCATTCTAGCCACTGGTTTCTCAGGTTGGGGACGAAGTGAAACATGTCAATATGAGCAGTGTCATGTTCGAAATAATACTATCTGGTTAGTTGCTTTTGTTAAAGACATCATAAGCTAATCACTCGTGGTTTACTCCTCCTAGTTCTGTGCGGAAAGGTCTCTTGTTCATACTGCAGTTACGCCATTTGAGTCAACCATTCCAGGTACTAAGATTTCAAAGTGAAATCTCCACCATCCTTTACTCACTTACACTCACGAAGGGTCATGGCTGAAAAATGTCGTTCTCTGCTTCAACGGTAATTGATGAGCTTCGGGTTGTCTTGATTCATTGAACATAACTGTTGCTGAATAGACTTTGTGTTACGTTCTTTATTTGAGTGTAGATCCGACTTCGGCTTTCCAGGGCGATGCATGAAGACCGTTAACGAGCGGATCTTTGTAATTCAGTGACTTACTCTGAGATCAATGCTTTTTTTATGTTGACCGGGGTCTTATATGACTGTCGTAAAGTTTTTCCCAGAGAACTGGCCTCATTTCGAGCTTCAGAAATTTTCTTGTATGGTTTCGAAAGGTTTGCCTCTCAATTGGAGGTACTTATTTAAAAAGTTTCCATAGCTTGTTAAAGTGCTTCTTAGACTTTTTGGAACCAGTAGTATATAATACAATAATAATATTCGTGCATTAAGCATATAACACGTTCACGATAGTTTGATTTATTTGCAGGTTACTTCGAAGTGGATTTCTATTCTACCACTTCGGACTCGCAATGGCATGCAGTTAACATTTATAGGTGACAGTTGGAGGCCAAGTATTTGTGTTAGGCGTATATGTATAGCTCGTGCTCTGTCTAAATATAACTGTTGTCATCTTGTTAATGGAAGCACTGATTGGCGTACAGTGCTATTTTTTCTTTGTTTGTCAGAACGCACAAATGCCTTTCATTTCTATTTCAGATATCTGTGCGAAGAAGTTAGTGCTTCCGAAGATTTGCTATATTAGTTTTATATCTTATTTTTGTTGTCACTTGAAACAAAATCACGTCTTCCTGTGACGTAGGCTAGATTGTCGGAATTTATCCCTTCTATTCAAATGATCTGATATATTTACGATATTGCTGTCTGATGCAGGTCATAATATCTCAATGGTAACGCCGCCGCCTTCTGTCAATTACATGATTGCAGGTCCCTCCTGTCTTTTTTCGGGTACTCTGATAGTATGCAACTGTCAGTCACAATGCACGACAGCAATTACTTTTTAGTTTAAAAGTTTAAAATTTCAATTACTTATCGTTTAGTGGCAGTCTATAAATCCGGTTCTCTTTTGATTACCTCGTTAGTCTTTTGTATAGGTCTAGGTCACCTTGGAGCAGACCATACTAGTATTGTGACTCATTGCATGATAACAGGCTCTATTAGTCGAAAACTTTTACAAGTCATTTTTAGTTTGTATTGTTACTCAGTGGTGGGATGTTCCATGGGATCACAAAGAATATCTTGTTTTTAAAGTTGTCCAGGTAGTTGACGATAGTTTCGAAATTTCTGCCATATATGTTTATTTCGCAGTACCGTTACATTATTAGATGTTGACCCGGCAATCCCGGTCGACGATTGTACGTCTCATGCCTAATTGTTTCACAGTTGTTAAAATATTCACCCCTATGTTTGTATTGCAGTTGTATCGTTGTGGTGCCAATCAACAGGATGAACCCGACGAATCGCTTCGCCTCTACAAGCAGCAGATCGGCGCTGAATCGAAGCAGTTCACCTTTGAAGTTCTCGATCCGAATGCCTGTTACTCTGTACGTGTGGCTGCTGGAACCCGTGTTGGATTTGGTCCATTTAGTTCTTTGTATCAAGTTTACACGGATATGCCAGGTTCGTTCACACTGACTTCTTTTTCAGCGACTTGGTCAGTTTTGTTTATCTTCCTCTGTGTTTTCTCTGACTTGTCCGAATGTTCAATTCAACCATGAGGGGACTAGTGGAGCACTGACTACCTGCAGGCACAACGTCTTATCTTGTGGGAGTTACCAGTTTAGATTATGCTGATGCTAGGGTACCGTTGCAGTCACTAGACAGCATTTTCCTTTCTTTCAAGCTCTTCGGGATGCGCCTTATTTCTTTTAAGTACAATGTTGCCTTATATTCTTCACTGAAATTTTAAAGGTCGATTGGCTTGTGCGTGAGAAGTAAAATTGGAGCTCGTATTCTTAGGATTCGGGCGGGCGTCTCTAACTTGGGATATCTCTGGCTTAAAATGGCTTCCTACTTGAGTGCAAACTGTATACACCCACAGCGCAGCGTATCACGTGTGTTAAAAAGCGTTCGACCTATCTACGGCCACCGTTTCTTGGCAACAAGAAAAATACCCACGGGCTACCTCGCTCACTGTGGACACGTTGGGCCTGGCCAGTCAGGTCAGTCAGATTCGGCCCACTTTGAATGTCGGGAAGTGAGATTCTGCCTTGGTGTGCCGACTATTGTTGTTTTCCACGTGTAACTATCTCTGCATTCATATCGATAACAATAACGGGAGGAAAATTGAAAGGACTATTGTTGTTTTACGCCCGTAATGTTTAATTTCAATTTATTGCAGAGTTATACAGGCAGAAAGATGGATTTGCAGTGGGTTCACCTCTATGTCCGTTATTCGCAAATATATCTATGGTCAAACTAGAGGTCACTGTACTCGATCACATCGTAACTAAGTGCAAGCTTTACATTTTTTATCTCATTCTAAACGATGATGACCCCAAGGTCATATTAGTTGAGTTCAGTAAAAGCACATTCCAGTGTGAAGTTCATCATCTAGGTAGAACATCATGGCTGGTTCTCGTTTCCTAGAAGTCGCGTTGCTTCGTCCGTCGGATGGAACAATTCAGGGATCAGCTCATAAAAAAAGGACATGGACAGGACAATATACACATTTTCACAGTTTCCTTCCCGTTGAATTACAGGAATGTTTGGTGCGTTGTTTACTGAACAGAGTGCAAAAGATATGCCCACCGGACACTCCCCAGGAAGAAGTTGCGTATATTCGAGAAACGCTCAGTGACAATGGATACTCTGAGAGATTCATACATAAAACTTCACGTTTCGGTACGAAACGTTCACCCGTTTAGACATAAAAGAAGCCGATTCTTATCTGTTTATCACATAAGGGTGAAGTTAACAGTGAAATAATTAGCCGTAGATTTTCGGACGCGATCAAGGGTGCTTATTCTGCATCAGGTATTGTGTCTTTCGACACCTGTCCGGTATTTGTACCACACCTTAAGGATAATTTGTCCGAGTTATCTTCGTCTTTCTGTATCTACTCTCTTACCGGTTATTGTCAAGCGGGTTACGTTGAAGGACCACAAGGCGGCTAGCAGAGAGGATTCGTAAACACCTCTCGAGACGGCTTCGTAACACTTCGGGAAAGCCCATTTTCAATACATTCGCCCCTCCCCCCGCTCAGTTGGCGCTGTCCATCAAGTAAATCCGGATAAAGCGTTCCGAGTCGTCTACAAGGTTCATCAGACCCACTCCAGAGCTTTCAATTTGCGATTATTTTCAACGGCTGAGGCTATTGCTGTTAAACCCCGTCGGTGTTTTCAAAAATGGTCCATACAGACTCTCTACCTCTCTTGAACATGCGTGAGTCACTTGACACTGACGAGCGCGTGTCTCATGACAGGCACACGTAACACAAACACTCACTAACACTCCCACTCTGCTCCAGTAGATTGTGATACGCACCACCTCTGATCTTTATTGAACGGTTTGATTCGTTATAGTCTTCCTCCGAGACCTCCGTGTGCCTCCCA